>APFE030454848.1:33343-64421 GCA_000404065.3 Pinus taeda | reverse complement strand
TCCACATGAAATAAACTTTTCTCTGCATAAAATTCCGTGAACTTTTCTCTACATGAAATAAACTTTTCTCTGCATAAAATTCCGTGAACTTTTCTCCACATGAAATAAACCTTTGTCTGCATAAAATTCCGTGAAATTTTCTCTATATGAAATAAAATTTTCTTTGCATAAGATTCCGTGAACGTTTCTCCACATGAAATAAACCTTTCTCTGCATAAAATTCCGTGAACTTTTCTCCACATGGAATAAACTTTTCTCTGCATAAAAGTCTGTGAACTTTGCTGCACTATAATTTATCATCTGAGATGAGTGGGTTTCCATCAAGTACAACATATGTATCATAATGCCAACATATTGACCCCAGTTTGTGCCAGAATGACTGATTGCATATAGATAAGGATGGTTTGGAGGATAGCCTTAGTGAGAATCAACCTTCCTGCTAGATTCATGGCTATTTGTCCACCTGCTAATTTTGTCTTTTAATTTATTTAAAGCAGGCTCTCAGATGTCCTTGTGTAACGGTTTATTAGTGAGGGGAACTCCCAAATACTTCGACATTGAAAGCCCAAAATTATGGATAGATTTCTTTGAATCAAAATATTAATATTGAAAAAGAAAATCTTTGATTTAGTAAGACTTACCTCAGTACTCACTGCCATAGAAAACTCATGCAGAATTAGCTTGAATGCTTTGGATTCCTTGGCTGTAGGTGTTCCTTGAAGCAAAGTGTCATCCACAAATTGCTGATGTGTCACCATTTCCCCTCCTCGAGTGAGTCTCAAACCTTGAATTCTTCCTTCCTCCTTAGCAGTTCTGATTGCTCTACCTAACCCTTCCATGATTAAGATGAAAAGGAAAGGGGAAAAAGGATCACCTTGCCTGAGACCTCTTGTAGGCTTGAAGGTTTTTGAGGGAGAGCCATTGAGAAGAATTGAACAACTAGCAGTGGTAACAAGAGCCATGACCCACTTAATCCAATTATAGTCAAAGCCATATGCTTTTAATACTGCTCTTATGTACGTCCAACCAAGTTTGTCATAGGCTTTCGCTATGTCCAGCTGAATTATCATCCCTGCCTACTTATTGGTGATGAGTGAATGAACCACTTCATGCGCTTGAATTATGTTATCCTGAATTTGTCTCCCTTCCACATAGCTCGTGTGCTCCTCAGACACCAGGGTGGGGAGGAGAGGTTTGAGTCTATTGGAAATTACTTTGGATATTATTTTGTACACCACATTGCATAAAGCTATAGGTCTAAATCTATCTGAAGAGGTGGCCTTTTCCTATTTGGGGATTAAGGCTATGAAAGATTCATTGAGCACCCTCAAGACTTTTTTAGATTTGCGTGAGTCTTCTACTACCTCCAGAATATCATGCTTTACAATCCTCTAGCATGTCTTAAAAAAGTCCACATTGAAGCCATCTGGGCCTGGAGCTTTCCCACTATGCATATCTGTGATGACTTCCTCAAGCTCTTCCTCTGTCATTGGTCTATTGAGATTGTAATTGTCTTCTCTAGAGACCAGTTTAGGAATGTACTGTGTAAATTTTTCAGTAAACTGTGATCTATTTGCTGTAGTTTCCTTAGCAATTCTCTGAAAATGTTGAACTAGAACCTCTTCGATCTCTTCATGAGTGTTTCTTTCTACACCATGATGATATGTAAGTTTCACAATTCTGTTGTTGTTTCTGTGAGCTATGGTGGATCTGTAAAAGAATTTGGTGTTTCGCTCCCCTTCCTTAATCCATTGGACTCTAGATTTCTATCTCCAGAATATTTCCTCTTGTAGACATCTATTTTCCCATTCATGCTGAAGTGACTCTGCTATCTCTTTCGTTTCCTCTGTGTATCCTTCTGTGATAAGAATTTGATTTATTTCCTTCAGTTTCTTTTCCACTTCTCCTTTAGCTTTGAAGATGTACCAAATTCATTTTTATTCCACTCTTTGAGTCCGCCTTTAATGTGTTTGAGCTTGTGATGTAGAAGGAACATCTTTGTACCTTGCAAGTGTAGCTCTTCTTTCCACCATTTTTCAACGTTTCTGAGGAATTCTGAGTGCGTGAGCCAAATGTTCTCAAAATTGAAGGGGCTATTCCTTGGTTTACTAATTAGAGAAGCTTCCAATTGGATGGGCCAGTGGTCTGAACCTCCAAAAGGAAGGATGCACGTTGTCAGGCCACTCCCCATGAGTAGAAGTTCCTATGAGATAATAAATCTATTTAATTTTGGGGCTACTTGGGTAGAGCCACCTATTTTGTTATTCCAAGTGAAAATACCAATGTTAGTGTCCATATCAACCAGTTTCATATTGGTGAGAAAGTTCTGGAAGGCAACTAAATCCCTACCAAGTGTTCTAGTTCCCCCTTTCTTCTTTGTGAGTGATTTTATCATGTTAAAATATCCCCCTAGAATCCAGCGTAAAGCTTGGTATCTATTTTTCATATCTTCTAGTGTAGTGAGGAGCAAAGTTTGTCCTCCACTAGTTGAGGACCATAGACATTGGTGATCATGTAACACTGCTTGTCACCTACAAGTTGGATAATTAAGGAGAGGTGGTGTTTGGACACCTCCGCATCAAGCATACCAAATTTTTGAGGATCCCATAGATTGAGAATGCCACCAATTGATTTATTTGCCTTGACCTCAAGATATTCATATCTATTTAGCCATTTGCTATGTTTTTCTTTGACGTTCTCCACTGAGCATTGGTTTCCTGTATAAACACTATGTTAGGTTTTTCCTTTTTGATCCTATTGCTTAGATTCCTCTGTTTTCTTCTACTCCCTAGTCCTCTAATGTTCCAGGTTGTGATCTTCATTGAGGTGAGGTTTTGAAGGAGTAACTGGAAAGGTCTTTCATCCTTCCTGAGTCAATCATGAGTTTGCCACACTTTAGCAGAAATTATTTCTATCTCTTTCTTCCTCTCTTCCTGCCTGGGTTTTTTGCCAATTTTCCCAATATTAATCCTATTGAGGAATCCCCTTTGTTTTCCTGGTTGTCATGTCCTCTTTTGACTCCTACAACTTTTTGGTGTGACTTGTTAAGGAATATCTGTTGTACCTTGTCTACTTCCTCCTGTGGTATGGAGTTTATTCCCAAGTTTTCTCCTTGTTCTAGAAACTTTTCTAGCTTTAGGTTCTCCCTTTCCAGGATCTCCTGTAAGTCTTGGTCCTTTGTACCATTTTCACTTTGAGTCATTTCATGGTCTTTTTCTATTTCCATGGTGCTCAGTGGGTCTGTTGTGTGTTCATTTTGTTCCTGTGTGAACTCCATGTTGGTCTCTGTTAAATTGGAAACTAGGGCCAAACTCCATGTGGATCGGCTTATTTATGGCAACTGATATTTTTATTGGATCCCTCTCATCGAGAGGTGTAGGATTGATCCAAATATCATCCGATTCCGATAAGTATTTATGGAGATATGATTTTATTTTGTTTATAAAATTATTATCAAGCTGACCAGCGCTTATGTAGGCTCTAGAAGCCCAACCGATGTGTCTATTCATCATCCTCATTTTGGTATAAATAGATGAGGATTTGTTATCATTTTTCATGTGTATTCTTGGTGTGATCTCCTCTACATGTCTTTGGGTTTTGGTGGAGGAGAGACACTAAGAGTATACGTTGGCCTAAGTACAATATGATGCCCTAGTTTATACACAAATGATGCCCTAGCCTGCACGTTGTTCAAGAAGCTCTAACACAGTCCTGTAATGGAGTCTCCTAGCCACAGTAAGAGAAGACATTCTTACGCTGTTCATGAAAACCTATACACAGTTCATGATGAGGATTCTATGCCGATATGGAGGCCCTAATACGCTGTTCTAAGCAGCCCTAATCAAAGTCAATGGATGCCCTTTATATGTTGTACAGATATGTTGTTCATAGTGTTCATATATGCTGGTCATAGATATACGCTGTTTTCAAAGGATGTTATACGCTGGTCATAGAAACACTTTAACACAGTCAATGAGACACAGTTATAGAAACTCTAATACGCTGGCATGAGGGACTCTTATATGTAGAACACAATCCATGGAATCATTTATATGCAGGTCATAACCGTAGCATTTAAGATTTCCCTTTGTCACAATACATGAGGGTAAATACGCAGCAAGTCAAAGAGATCTGGCCGCAGTTAGAAGGGAGGCCTGTAGCTTCCAAAAGGAATACCTTACGCAGTATGAAGGTGTCTCTATTACGCAGCCCTAACACAATGAACAACAGTAATACAGTCTCGGTATATTTAGTCTCGGTGGTGATTACAGTGAGTAAGCACAGAAACTCGTATTCTTCTCTAATGCATTCAAATGGGTATGAAGAAGATCTCAGATGGGGTGAAGTGCAGAAAGAAGATCTCGCATTATGAGAAGCATCCTTGGCATATATATATGTATCTTGGTACTCCTACAGCAGCATACTATTAACACAGTCACTAACAATGTCTCGGCATAGTCATGCTGGAAAGAATTTCGATGATGACAGTGAATCTCAGCATACCTGTCAATGGAGACAAATAGTCTCGATATATTTAGTCTCGGTGCATATCACAGTGTTCAGATCTGTCTCCTAGTAATCTTGGTATATATGTATCTCAGTAATCCCACAACTACACATAGTCTTGGCATACATCTAGTTGCAGTCATGGTCTTATTTTATCATAGACATAAAGTGCAGCATGATAATATCATGGACATAAAAGGAAGCATGATAAGATCATGGACATAAAGTACATCAGGATAAGATCATGGACATGGACAGCCACATGGTGTAGTATGCAGTGGTGCAACTAGAGAACCAGATGCAGCACGATGATAGGTGAAGGAGTCACCTTGAGAATCAGTTGAAGCAGAATGTCTTTAACTGATCTCATCATGATACGAAATGATCTATGCTAGATAAGTCAAAGTATTGAATTCTATTGTAATTGTACTATCTCTCTCTCTCTCTCATTCTCTGTTGAACTTTGAAGATAAAAAGAAGATTTGATCAAAGGGTTTCCCCACACATTGTGGGGTTTGTCCCTGGCTTGTGCCATATCTTGTGTCCTCTTGCGTTGGCTTGTCTTCTGCGATTTACATTTATGTTCTATCTGCAGTTTATCTTAATGCTGATGTGATTTCTAACTGTGAAAATATAAATAAATTGCTCCAGCATAGAACATACCTAAACTTAACAATCTCTTTTCCTTTCCCACTTTCTGCCTAATTCTCCATTTTCCTTTGATTGCCTTTAGCTTCTTGTTTTTCTTCTAAGATCTCAAATCTATTGTGACTTCTTGTTTTGTTATCATTGGGAATCTTTTGTATCTTTCTTACCCCTCATTTCCCTTTTCCTCCCACTTTAGTAAAACCTGTATGGTATTTTTCTTTATTGGTGCTTATATGTTCCTCCCTTTTATTAAGAGGACAATCCCTGAATAGGTGTCCATGCTCATGACATTTGCGACATCTGAACGGGATATGCTCATAGTCAACTATCTGAACCCATTCATCATTATAGACTTCTAGAATGACTTTATCTAGAAGAGCTCCTGATAGGTCCATCTCCACAGATATGCGAGCATAGGAGGTATGCTTACCTCGTAGTGTTGCCTCTAAAATCTTTAAAAAATGACCTAATTTATTGCCTATAGCTTTTAAAGATTCCGACATCCAATAATCTAGAGGTAAGGAGTAGAGTCTAATCCATACCGGTACCGATGCGAATGTTTCTCGCTCCGACACAAAGTTCATCATCCATGACCACATATATAGACCAACTGCCACATAGAAGTATGGTCCTCCTTCAAAAATCCTATCTCTGTCCTCCATGTTCGTGAACACCGCTGTAAAGAAACCTTTGGATCCAAGATGTATATTTAACTCCCCTTTTGGTTTCTAGTTGTATTTTATCCAAGTGTACAACGCTTTCTCTATCGGCTAGATTCCCATAAACTTGCATATTATAGCATAGTTTGCCATATGATCCCTATGCTCTTGCAGAGCTGGATCATTCAATATTACCTGTGGTTTAGTTTTGGTCTTGGGTTTTCAGGGTCCCATCCTGGTTCTATTCTTTGTTCCCTGACCTCTATCTTCTGCTTTCTCATCATGTCGGTCTTCCTCGTGGGTCCCTTGCTCTGCATGGGTATTGTTGCCTTCCGCCTTCTGGGTTTCAGTATTTTTTGTCATGTCCTCCAAGGAGTGTGGAGGCTTGTTCTTTTTCCCTACCCTTCCTCTGTTTGAAATTGCACTACTGTAGGAGAGGGTGGAGCTCCCTCCTCCCTGCGCTTCCATGGTTACCTGTTTACCTCTGTCACTTCCTTTGTTAAACCCTAGAACCAGGTCTTCTTCCTCCATCCCAATCCTTGTTATTCTCCAAACCCTCTATCATAAATATTTAATATTTACCAACATGGAAAAAATAGTTTTTAGTTTGTAATTTTTTTGTATTTGTTTATTTTGTAACTATTTAATTCACTTAAGGTATTAATTAACTATATATAAATTTATAAAAAATCTTAATCTCAAAATATTAATGTCATTTTTTTTTTTTTTTTTTACAAAAATAATTAAAAAAATTCATTATAAAAGCATTGCAAAAAAGCAAAAAACATATATTTTGAAATCCCTTGAAAACAAATATCATAGAATGAAAAACAAGGAGATGAATAAGATGACTTGAACAATTGTTAAATAATCAACATTTAAAAAATATTGTGCATACTTGGGACATCAAAAAATTTGAAGTGTAAAAAGTATGTCTTAAAAAAATGATGATTTTCAAAATTCGCATGAAAATTACAAACATTTAAAAACAATTATCTACACTTAATACATTAGAAATTTAAAGTATAAAAAATAAGACCTCTAAAAAAAGGTGTTGATGTTGCATCTACGCTTTTCAAAATCAATATGAAAATTGATAACATTTAAAACAAATGTTCATAAGAAAATTTAAAGTGCCAAAATCATGCTAAAAAAAGGTGTATTTTGAATCACCACTTTTCAAGATCAGGTGATTTTTGCTACCTCAAAAAAACAGGTACTAGGTAATTTTCTCGTTTGATCAACAAATATGTTATACCTACAATATCTAGTGAAAGTAGGGGTTTTTTAAGTTAGGAAAATTGTATTCGATTCATATTGGTAGGGGGTTAAATCATGTGATTTTTAGAGGGATTTTCCAATATGTAGTCAAATTAAGGGTATTGTTTAATATGCCACAAATGCACATGATATGTTAGAGGTTCACTGTGTGAATCCCCCGTGAATGCAATAATGAATTACAAAAATAATGTATGTTATATTCAATCTACCAAAGTTGATATTTCGATTAAAAGTAAAGAAATATTACAAATTAATGTTGATTTTTAAAATTATACAGTGACATTGCCAAGATATTATTTATTATTATAATTTGGTATAATATAGTTTTAAAAATGTTGAAATTTTAGTGCCTCATTAAAAGGGGATACTTCGTTTTGATGGTTGATTTTTAGGGTTTTGTTGCAATATGATAAGTTGTCTTAGCCTAAGATTTGAAAAGAGCTATAGTTTTAGCCTTTAAAATAAACATTAGTCTTGGAATAATGAATCTTTCATTTACTTGCTCATTTTTTAATATTGTTTTAGTCATATATTTTGTCCATAATTTCGTGGTTGAAATATGTTAAAAACTTAAAGTTTTTAATTCCATGGTTGAAAATTTGTCAAAATCTTAAGGTTTTTCTGAGTTTTGATATTGCTATTGTTGAAAACAATTACAATTTTAGGGTTTTTTAGAGTCAAGATAATTTATCGTTAACAACATGGATGGAAATTGTTGGAATTATAAGGCTTTGAGACATGATATTTTTATCTTTAACATCATGTCGGAGAATTGTTCAAATTTTATAGTTTTTCAAAGTCCTGATATTTTATCTTTAATTCCATTACTAAAAAGTGTCAATATTGTAACCCAATTTTTTTTTCGTTGTTCAAACATCAACACTTATTGTTTTGAGGGTGTTTTCTTCATGCGTTTTGAAAAAAAAAAAATTGGTTTTACTTCCATTTAAAAAAATTGTTGAAAATTTACCCTAAAAAAACATTGTTCTGGCATACACAATTTTCGTTTTTGGGTTATTTTTTCATGTTTTTTTGGGTTATAGTTTTTGTTTTGAGGTAATAGTTCTTGTTTGATCTGTAGCTTTGTTATATGCATTGCAAACAATAAACATCCTTTCCTACGGCTAAGCTTTGCTTGCATAGTTGTAACCATTCTCACTGATCTAGGATTCTTCTTTCCCTACAAGATTCTCTTTTACCCATCAACATCTAGGCACTCAATAGCCTTGTCATAGCAATCCACCTTGGTCCTGTGAATCAACAACTAGTCTGTAGGTTTTAACTCTGTACAAAAATTACTTGCATACAAAGATAAAATAAACAATGGAGAGAACATAAAACTTAAAACAAATATACATAGAAAATTTCCCTTGGATCCCAAAACCAGGATTACCAGATTGATTTTTCATTATTTTCCTTTCAATGTTACAATACATATATATACATGTCGAAGTATTCATAAACCCCAATCCATTAACCCTGGATTAGAACATAACCATAGTTCCCTTGATCTGGTCTACAAAATACCATGGGAAGAAACCATCATGCCCAAAACCATGTGCAAAACCCATGCACAAAACCATAGGCAGGTCCACCCACCTAATATAGGGTCCAATTTTTTTTTACCTGGGGCACTACCCCCAACCCTGTGCAGGAGATCTACCGCCCCCCCTGAAACCCTGAAACGTCTCGATAGTGGGGGCTGCACCCCCCCTCTGACCCCCCTTTCTGTGCCTTGCAACAAACAAGGGCATATATCGCCCCTACCCCTCCTCTCCCCCACCCCCATGACCCCCTTGCTAATGCAACTAGTCATGGAAAGAATACAACACACACGCAACATAGCCCATGCCTAAAAGCATACTATATGAACCTAAAGGAAGCACATTTAGATGTGCTAAGATAGGCATGCCATTAAGCTCAAATGTAAAAGATCTCTCCAAATGATGAAATCTTCTCTTTTTTCCTGTAGCCAATTGCACCAACCAAGACTATGCATGCTCTTCTTTATTCAAGCAACACTTATCCACTAGGTCAAGACTAATATAACTATAATTTGATCCATTATCAATCAAAATAGAAACAAATTTATCGCAAAGCTTGCCTTCCATCTCAATAATGGATGCTTGATGATTCACCTCTCTATTATCCACTACTGCATAAATATGAGGAATACTCTGACCAACATATCTGATTGTTTGTGCCTCTTGAGAACTATAAATATGAGACTTTCCACCCTATATTGATGGCCACTCACTCTTGTGATGCTCTCCACCACAAGTCCAACACCTAAAAGGATTTTTGCCACCACCCTTATTCTGCTCCTTAAGCTAAGACCCATGTCCTCTTTCAACTACATTGAACTTCTTATAAGGCATTACATTTTCCTTTTCTATTACATACTGAGGTATTCCTCACTCATGAGGCCACTTTCCTTTAGCCTTCTCATTTCCTTTCCAATCCTGCTTGAAGTTAGACTTGCACTTTGACTGCTTATAAAAATGCTTCAAATTTATAATGACTTCGTCCAGTGACCAAGGCTCATCAAACTCAATCCAGTCTTTGAATGCTACTAGCAACCAATGATGAACCTTTGAATTTTTACTTTTTCATCATTAAGATAAGGCAGATATCTCAACAACTCCAAGAATTCACTAGTATACTAATCATCTGTCATAGAACCCATCTTCAACTCATAGAATTCCTTAACCCCATCATCATAGTACCTTTCAAATAGGTAGTTCTTCTTGATGAGTTTCTCAAACTCATCCCAAATCATCTCTTATTCTCTAATGCTTCTAACATTCTTCACATCTTCCCACTAGATATCTTCTTTTTCCTTTGAGAATGAATATAACTATATTACATTTCATGTTCTTTGAGTAATCATACAATCTGAAGAACTTCTTCACCCTAAGCAACCATGCTTCTCCATCTTCTGATTTCTTCATTTCTCCATCAAACATAGGAGGCTTGGATTCATTGAACTCTTATGGAAAATACTTCTTCTCACTCCTCTATAAGGATGTTGATGATGATGGTGATGATGTCTCTCACAACCAGAGCTAGAATGAAATCCATAAGTGCTACCCCTCTTGTCAGGTGTATCCAAAGATCTGCCACCTTTTTCTATGTCATCCATGTCCATCATGTGTCTTCTCTAAGACCTACTACCATATGCCCCATTTGTCTTCTCCTCCCACTACTTATCCCCATATGTTGCTACTTGTGCAAATCTGAAAGGCTTTGAAGAATCACTACATTGACCTCTGCTTGCTTTTCTTGAGCCCTTGCAAGTCGTCCTACACCTCAATCAACCTATTATTATCTGCCTTACAACTTCGAACCTCTACCCTTAGACTCCTTATGTATTTTTTAGATAAGGAGAATACTCTTCTCCTTGCTTCCCAACTAACCCTTACCATTCCATAGAATTCACATTAGGCCTGTAAGGGGAGTCATGTGAACTATAATCCACCGTTCTGCTCTCCATATTTTATCTTCTATTTCTTACAAACATACCATGTTAGATAAACTAATAGAAGACATAATCAAAATCACACCTTAGTGTATCTCAGGGGAGGTTACCACATTTGCACAAATCAATTCATATTAGCAAACACTATATGACTACATGCTAACCATAACCAGAACAATGACTAAATGACTACATGCTAAATGACTACATGCTAACCATAACCAGAACAATGCAACATAGTAGATACATATACGACTGACATGCATGCATAACAATCAAATCTACCATGAAGTCTAGTGCTGCAACCTCTCTCTGATACCACCCTGTAACACTGGTATTCAAGGAAATGTTGCAGGTAATGAAACTACTCTAATACCACTATGTAACACCTCCTCCCACATTTACTCACTTTTACAAGATCTCTAGGGTAAACATGCGCTGAGTGCTACTATGACATGACTCGAAATCCAAGTTCCAGTTATGGAAGCGGGGCTTACAAACCGAAACAAATATTATCACCCTTGAGGGACATTAGATCACTCAATAGCCTAACAACCACTCCTATTGATCAATCCCTAAGATGGAACTCATTTTCACAAGCTTGAAACCCCAATCACACCCATAACAAATTGTGCATACGATTGGAAGGCTATAAATGCACCCACAATATTTCATTCATGTGATTATGGCTGAAATATCTTTGTTCTGTGCCAGTGGTTGCAAGATTTGTGCCACTTTTTAGTGATGGCCAATAAGCCACTGCCCAGAAATTCCCAGAACTCTCTAGAATGCAATCAAAGATGATGACAAGTCTGTGCAATAAATAATAAAGCTAGGTATTTCTCAAAACATGTTAGGACATATTAGACATTTTGTTAAATAGATGGTAAACATAGTAGTTACATGTCATGAATGCATATTTGATCACGATCTTCTTAACTTTATCTGAAAATCATTAAGAAGGCCTAATGCCCTCTCAAGCTAGCTGCAACAAATCTTGTTAGCCTATGCATTCATCAATCATTCCATAACTCATCAAATCATGAAAGAGATCCATAGTAAGAGCACATAATATAACTATGCATATAACCAATATACAACCAAAATAGAATCCATAACAAACTAGCCATAAAATCAACACAATAACTAGTACAGGTGCTCATAGATCACAATAGGAAAATAACTCATATTAACATATGCAAAGAACCAAGTCAGGGATTTCCACGTACCACCTGACCACAGATTGGCTAAACCAAAATATCTCTTTAAGCCAATCACCCCTACACCATATTCCAAGAATAATTGTGGGACCATATGGGTTAAACCAAAACAGAACCAACCAAGTCTTGCATAAGCCAAACCACCTCAACCCTCAACCACACTGATCTCACCTATACATTCTATAAATCACTAACATCAACCAGATTGGTCTCTTCCCAAGTTGTTGAAGGCTCTAGGGACTACTAACTCAACCCACATCCTCCAAAGAACCCAAGTTGTTACAGGGCTCTAACGATCTACCATCTCAACCCACAACCTCCAGGGACCCCAAGTTGTTCCAAGGCTCCAGAGAATTTGTCCCAACATATAGCCTCTAGGGATCCTGAGAACCAATTGAAAATCCAAACAAGGAATCCATTGCACCATGGCTATCTAGGAAATGGAAAGGAAAGGCTAAAACCACTATCAATCTAGGAAAATCCCCATTCCAATGACAAAAAATAACCAAAGAACAACATTCATGATCATGCATCCAAATCTCAACAAGGAAATCACACATGCAACTTGCTACTTGCAATGCACTTTTCCTGTAGTAGTTGATCCAACCTTCTTTTTTGTGATCCCTTAATTTCCTTTACCTGTACTCCACTTCACTTGCTTGCTTCTCTCTATGTCCAAGTGAATGCTAGGATTCTCCAAGAATTCTCTAAGTGTGCAAGAGTCTAAGAGATCCAAAAGCTAAACTGATAAAAGTTGTAATGACCAAAATTTATGTATTGCTTATTTCATGCCATTTTATCACTGATGTCTAGTCTCTTCCTTTCCTTTTTCCTCTTTCTTTCATTTTCCTACATTTTCTGTTCAATTTCCCTTCCAAACATTTTTTTGTCTCTTCACCTTCCTTTTCTCCTATTTTCCTTTATTTCTCATAATTAAATGCCAAATATTGCTTCTTTGCCTTTGACAATGCCTTTGCCAAATTCCATAGCCATTATTAAACCACAAGTGATGCTCACTATAGTGTTTTCCCACTATTCAACTTGGAATACATGTCCCATAACGTTATCTTTATTTTATTTAAATGGAAAATCAATGAGGGGTTGTTACACACAAGGGAAAATTTTAGGGATGGAAACTTATCTTAAAATTTAGAAACTTCGTTGAATCTTAATAGTCCTTAATATGCAAACTATAAAATTTTTAGTGATATATTTGTAAAAATAATCAAATTTATAATGATATTATATATAGGCTCTATAATTTTGGCAATTTTTAACGTAAAAAATATATATAATGTAAAATTTGGGCGAATAACATTTACAAAAAATGGAAATTTCTGAATCTTTTTTTTGGAAAAATCATGAAAAATTAGCCCACTTGCAAATATTAGCCCCTAAAATTTTCCATGTTACACACAATGAGTCAAATTTTCCCACATAAAGATCTTGTTTTGCAACACCAACTATATAAAACACTTGAGTTTTGATGGAATGGACCACTTCCATATTTTCTAGCTCTGCCATTTCACCTCATGGGAAATAATATCAGTAATGATTGCTTCATATGCTAGACTAACTGAGACTTGGTCAGATGCTGAATTCCATTGCCAGAAAATGGCATCCTCTTTGTCATTAAGAAAAATGCCACTCACCTCAGACAATTTAATAATAAAACCATCCCACTCAAGAGCCAAACAACCCTATAATCCCAAATCAACCAATAACATTCATCTACCATTGTATTGTGCATGTGAACCTAGCAGAAAGGCTTGACCAAGCCTAGAGCTACCACATGTGTTAAGTTGATTGATAAGACCCTCTGAGAGTCTATAAAATGTTGGGCCGCTAGTGAATGACTAAATCACAAGCTAAATATATTACTATTATCAATGTTCCACACCTACCATATAATGATCCATAAGATTGTTATTACCAGCCCCTCTATATATTAGACATCACTTTGTAGTTCGAAGGTTGTGTTGACCAAAGAAAATATGAGAAGACACAATTCTTCAAATATTTACCAACAATTATTGTACTCCAAAAACCAGTTCCAACTATCACTTGCCATAAGTTTTTCATTGCCAAGCCTTAAGTTTTTCATACCAAATACCAAATGAAATCTAGCCTGTCCCTTCTTACCCACCCAAAGAAATTTGAACATGGATTATCTAGATTTGTTAATTATAACATATTTTGGGACCTTTGATGGAGAAATCCAATACACTAGGATGCTTTCTAACACCAATTTTACTAGAGTGATCCTTCCTCCAATCGACAACCACTTGAAGCACCAATTATCAATGTGTTTAGGGAGCCATGACTAATCCTCAACCAAGTAACAATTAGGATTAAGGCGATAGCCTAAATAAGCGAGACAATGCTCCAATTTTTCCACTTTGTATGGGAGAAATTAGGTAATAACATCAATAATCTCCTCAGGAGTATTATGCAGGTAAAAATAGGACTTACCTTGACTAATCAACATTCTAGTGACAACATAAAAAGAATTGAAAATGGCACTAAAAACCTTCCATTCTCCAACAGATACTTCTCCAAATATTGGGACATTGTCCAAAAATAACAAGTGTTTGAGAAATGTGTTCTTAGATACCTTAACACCTTTTAAGATCCTTCCCAATTGTCCTTAGAAATCATCCTACCTAAACCCTCAATAATAAGAATAAATAATAGTGGTAATAGGAGGAAACCCTGACATAGGCCTCGAGAGGCCGAAAATAAAGATGAAGGCAATCCATTTACATCCCATTATCCATTTAGTCACCTGTAGATCAAAGCTAGTATGTAATAGGAGAAACTTGAGGAAACCCCAATTCAGCCTATCACATGCTTTTACCAAGTCCACCTTAAAGATAATCGCATTGAAATTTTTTGTTTTGAGGGAGTGGATGGCCTCCTGTGCCACCCCAATAGCATCATGGATAAATCTTCTAAAGAAGAACCTGAATTGTGCTAGACAAATGGTGGTAGAGAGAACACTCCTCATCCTAATAGATACCAGCATGGTAATAACATTATAAATAAGCTTGCATAATGAAATTGGGAGAAATTAATCAAATGAACTAGGCTTAAAGAATTTAGGGACAAGGGTTTAAAAGGTAGCATTGATCACCCCTGTAACCTTACCAGTAGTTTGAGCCTCTTCAACAATTTTCAGAAGATCTGGTCTAATTAGGTCAAATAAATCTAAATATAACTCAACAATCTAACCATCCAGGCCATGACTTTTATCTTTGGAAAATGATTTGAGGACCTTCTTTATTTCATCCATAGAAATAGGGTGACCAATCTTTGATGAGACTTTTATAGAGAAAAACCTACGAAAATGCTTTAGAACCTTTAGTTTCTCTTGTCTATTAACATCTCCTAATCTTTAAATAACCCAGAAAAGTGAGATATGTGGCTTTTTCTACATCCCACTGGGAGATCACTTGATTTCCATAAAATTCTAATAAATCCCAAATAGTATTCCTATTCCTCTAATGGGATTCATATTTATGAAAAAAAGTAGTGTTCCAATCACCCTCCTTGATCCAGATAACATGACTTTTCAAATTCCACATTTCTTCCTCAAATTTTAGAATGTGACCCTGCTTCTCAACTAATGAGCAAAGGATACTTTTAATTTCATCCAAGAAACCTGAAGAGATAAAATATATTTCTTGGATTTAACAATATCCTCAATGTGTTTCAGTTCATTCTGCCAATCCAAATCAAAATTTATTTCCCATCACTTGACATGTTCTTTAATGAAAGACATGCTATGATACTAAATTTCCATTGCAGATTGAGACAGGTCAAAATGACATCTCTTCCAACAATCATAAATGAGAGAAGAAAAATATTCCTCCTTTAACCATGAATGATTTAATTTAAAGGGTGTCCTCTTTCTAGGAAAATCTAAGTCAAGTTGTAGGTAGATCGAATAATGGTCATAAATCATGCCTTGATAGATCCAGAAGCGATATTTACCAACTCTGGATACGAAGGAGTTAGCTAGGAGAAATCTATCTAGTCGTTTTGCAACACCCTCAATCATAGTTTTACCATTTCTCTTGGTAGTACCCATCAGGGACAGGAAAATGTCCAAACCATTTGAGTTAGCAAGTAGTTGAGAAGTCATAGGTGCAAATGGATCGGGTTAAGAAGAACCTCCCCAAACTTCATTAACAAAATTCATGAAATTTAAATCTCCCAAAAAAAATTAGATTTTGATTACAGAGAAAGCCACTATGGGAGAGGAGGTTGAATTTTTTTGTGCCTCGATAAGGACAATAATAGTTAACAAGGACATTCTAGTAATTGAAAACCCAAAGAGTTCCTTCCAAGATAATCCTGCCCAGGGAGGAAAAAGGATTAAGAGAGGCCTCCCTAAGGTTTCACATCAAAAAGAGGTCTCCAGAATGTCCAGGTGCATAAACTGAACACATGCACTAGCTAGAGAAAAATTTCAGAAGGATTTCTCTGAATTTTTCCACAAGAACCATAATTTCCTAGAAAAGGACGATAGAGGGTCGGTGAATGGAGACAAGTCTACAAATGGCTCGAAGCTTGGGATCCCCCCAAAATCCTTTGATATTCAAAGTTATAATGATAATGGGATACCTTCAAAGGAGGGAACATGTGCTGTAAGGGCCCTCAATATGTCCATGGAATTAGAAATCTCCATGAAAAAATCACCCTGTGATGAGTTTTCTCGAGACAAGTTTTTTGTTGTTGGGCCTCTTCTTCTGAACAATGACATTCTGAAATAAATGGATAGAAACCTCAAAGGAATATGACGAAGGAAGAGGATAAGGGAAAGTGGTAATTGCCTCAAGATTAAGGGAGGACTGGATAGTTGGATCATAGGACCCAAAATCATTCTCCTTCAGATCCCCACTCGATGAATCAAAAAGAGATGTAGAGAGGCTCATAAGTGGGACAACAAAATGTGGGGCAAATGTCCCCAAGCAAGTCAAGAATAGATAAGTCTAGGCCAAGCTCACCAAACGAAGGGAGGGGTCAATAAATGACAAAGTCCCTAAAGAGTTTACAACAACAAAAGAGGAAAAAAATGGTTTACAATCAAAACTATATAGTAATGTAACATTGTCTGTAGTGAGCATGTCAAGAAGCTTACCAAATAAAGACTCCATGAGAGACTTTGAAACCCACGAGGTAGATAGATATCCATGTTGCATACCTTCATCAAAAGAGCACGAATCATCCTTTTGATTTGGGAACCCATCCTTAGTGTTTATAGAAAGGCCCACCAATGATGGTGAATTCATAGGGAGGTAGTCCAATACTATTGTCACCTCATATGTGGAAGGATCATGATATATGGGACCCAGTGTATCAGGATCAACTGGCCCATGGCTATGTTTGGCAAGAGGAGGGATCTCTAGCAACATCAGCCGAGAAGGAGTCCATTGTAACCCTAAGCCCCCAACAAAAGCAACATCACATCCCAAGGGAATACCAACTGACAATGTAAGGCCAAGGGTGGATGGAAAAGATGTTGAAACGCTCGAAATAGGGTTTTTAGGACAAATTTTTCCTAACCATAATACAATATGCTTTTATATGACCAATATGATGGTAGATAGAGAATTTGTAGGGCACATTCCAAAATTCAAGCCTCTAACAAAAAGTACAATCCCCTATAGAAATTTTCAGCTCCACAGGATGTCCCTTCTCCAAGTCCATTTCAACCAAAACCTAAATAATTTTGTTTTCCAAGGAAAGTGAGGACATATAATTGAAATAAACATATATGCCAATATAGTTTGTAACCCGCATGATAATCTACTTCATCCATAGCTCCAATGGAAAACCCACCAATTTTACCCAAAGATATTGAGCCTTTGGTTTCTACAGTAGGGTATTGAAGCCAACCAGCCAACGTTGAATCCACAGATAACCATGGCTAAGGACCCAAGACCTCTGAAGGATAGTTTTGAAGTCACCTTCGTCCAAAAAATCAAAATGTATCCAATAGTTCATTGGAAGGTTGATTGTAGGAGAGTAGCCCAACAATGCCTTCAAGTGAACAGAAACCAAGATTTAAAATGTTCCATGTGAAGAGATGTATAGTAGAAACATCCCATCAAAGCATATGCTTAAAGAATTGTGTCCCTTCTCATCTCAATATTAACTCCCAGTGACAACACAAGTTTCTCCTCACAAGGTCACATAGGTTTTTTAGGGCAGCCATGACCAATAGACAAAGGTATCAGTCCCAAAACATGATGAGGTATTCATCCTGAAGCTACAAGATACTCAGGAATAGGTTCGCCACTAGTAGCCCTACCCCATCCTAGATAAGATTCCCTTTCACTTGACAACATATAACCCAGGCGAGGATGATAGACAAAAATAACCCCAAGTGTCAGGATCACCATCAGGAAATGCAAGGAAGTAGATAGAGGAGACCAGAAAACCAGGAGGAAGAGGGTCCCATGATCCAAATAGACGACAAAAAGTTGTAACCGCCCCCTAAGAAAATACAAGAGACTAGCAAATAACCAAAACTAGGGAGAAATTTGCTCCAACCATTCATAACAAGTTATCCAAGCATAGCCTTGAGCCATTATCTCTAGAATTGTTGCCATAGCTAGGATTTTTTCTTGGTTTTCTCCGAAGCCAATGAACATCCATGAAATTATAACCTTAATTAATGATGGAAGATCTTCCTTTCATTACTCCTTTGAAGTGGAAATTGTTGACCATACCAATAACTTTGAAAACGTTTCATCATATTTCACTAACTCGAATGGTCATTTGATGTGATTTATATGTGGATTATGGTTTTTTATAAATTAGTTTTTGTTTCATATATTAAAAGTTAGTATATATTGATAGAGATATTTCTTCACTCAAATATGAGTTATGATAGGTTTTTCCATTGCGGAAAAAGAACAGAGACATCAAAATACTTACTTATTATACATTTCACATTACATAATTTTAAAAAATCATAAAATTAACTAAATTTAAATTTATAATAAATTATTATTATTTATTATATAACTATAAAAGGAAATAATATGAGTAAGATATATATACATTTAAAAAACATATAACAATATTTTTAGTCCTCCACTTTATCATGGAGATCCCTAACTCCTAAATAGGCTGCAACGCAATACCACGTGCCAATATCATGGCCTACTAACACCATATGCTAAAAAAAACCATCACTCATATTCATATGATTATTTTTAATTAATCAATTTCATTAAAATAATAAAAAAACATAACTAATTTTAAGATAAATCTCAATCTTTGATATGTGAATACAAAATTAATATTCTAAAATATTCCTTGGAGATTAAATCACTACCATCCTTCTAATAGTTATTAATAATTAAATTAAAATTGTGGAAACCCTATTTCAAAATAATCACACTTGTCAACATAAATATAATTAATTTTTTTAATAATATTAAAATTATTATATTTTAAGTGTTAATTCATAATGAGAATATTATTATTATTATTATTATTTTGGTAGGTAAGCATCGATGGGGGATTTGAATCAGTGATCTATCATAAGAAGTGCCTTAATAGTGCACCCATTCACCATCAATCCAAAGCCCCATGGGTTATTATTATTATTATTATTACTATTACTATCATTATTATATTTTTTGTAAACAATGTATATGGAAATTAATTTGTCATCTAGTTAGCAATGAGAAAATGATCATCAAAGGATGGAAAGCTTATTATGGGCTTGAAAACAATTGTAAGTCGACAAATCTTTGGGTATGGAGTAAAACAAGGTTCCTTTTTTAGACTCTCATCACCCCTGTTATTTTATATGGATGTAAGTTTTGGAGTCGCAGTATATCTAGAGAATCATAGAGGAAGATTGAGCAGATCCAAAAGAAATTTATAATCTACAACTTCAAGATTAAATGTAATAATCTCTACCCTATCCTCTTGATTGAAGCTAGTGTTCCCCCCATTGAAAGCATGGCTATGATCAGGTATCTCATGTATAAGAAGAAGCTATACAAGATGGAAGCCAAGAAGTTCCCCAAATTGCTTCTAACTCTGGCCAAAACCACCACCACTGGCTCAAGCGAGGCTATCATAAGGATGCCCATTCTTGGATAAATCATTGGGGGGTAAAGGAGGAGATCATCTTTGAGAGTAATAATAATATTTAAAATATTATTACTTCCAAATTTAAGGATAAGTTGTGGGATGAAAAAGAGTTGAAGCGAAAAAAGAAGCTAAGGTATTATAAGGAGGTGATCAACCCCAACCTTGATAACCATAATTATATTTTTTCGTCGACTATTGCTAAGAAGAAAATGAACATTACAAAGATAACAACTAATTCTCATGAGCTTAGTAGTCAAACCGAGTGCTCCTTAATTCCCAAAACACCTTGGGACGAAAGAGTCTGTCACTTTTACGACATTCAGAGAGTTGAAGATGAAAAACACTTTCTCTTGATAACAAAAGTTATCTTTCTGCCTTGACCAATTCCAAGAAGAAAATTAACATTACCAAGATAAGAATTAATTCTCATGATCTTAATAGTGAAATCGAGCATTGGTAAATTCTCAAAACACCTTGGGATGAAAGAGTCTGTCACCTTTGCGACACTAAGAGAGTTGAAGATGAAAAACACTTTCTATTGGATTGCCCAACTCTTACACACATCCGCTCTAATTTTCAAAATATTTTCCACAATAGAAACCTTTTTGACTTGTTAAGTCAACAAAGCTATGGTGATTTGGGAACACTCTCTACCTTCTTTTTAATCATAGAAATAAAATATTAAAGAATCTCAACTAATCTCTTACTTTCTTAAGGCCTGACAGACCATATCGGTCTTAATGGGCATTAATCATCATAATCATCATCACTATTTTATTTTAAGGTGTTTCACAGACACTCAGTGACCGCTACATCCATGGGAAAATCCAGGTAGATCAACCCAAAGGGATCTACATGCCAACCAAACTATCAAGGCCTTTCCCAAAGGTGTCAAGGAGATTTGATCCCATGCCCTCCCAATAGGCAAGGTACTTAGCAACAAGAATTCGACCAACTGAGCTATCTCTTGGGGTTTCATCATCATCACTATTGCGAGGTACTTAGCAACAAAAACTCGACCAACTGAGCTATCTCTTGGGGTTTCATCGTCATCACTATTACTTTTTCATTGATCATTTTTTCTCATAATTTTATAATATAGATTTAATTTAATTATGTTTCATAATTTTATAATCTAAATTGGATTTTATTCATTTTTTAAAATACATAAATGTATTTAGTATACCTGCCGAAAGAAAGTTATATTTTTTTGTATTTTCATCAAAAAAGTTTGACTTTCAATTAGGTTCTGAAATTTTTAGATAGTTTTAGAAATTTATTAACTTTGAAAAAATAAATATTAAATTAATATTTTGCAAAATTTAAAAATATTTTTAATTTTTTGAAATATAAATACTTTTTTTCTAACTGAATTTTATAAATTGAAATGAATTAATTTTTGTTGTGGCTTTAATCAAATTAAATGGTAAATAAAAAAAATATTATTAAAAATCTATAAAATGCCTATTTTCCAAGTGTATAATAATCTATACTGCAAATCTCCAAACAAATTTAAAACCATTATTATATGGTATATTAAATTGAATTTTTAAATTTTAAGACTAATTATTTTAGAAACATAAAATCTAATCCTTTCTCAGTTTCATAAATCGTTAAACTTAAAATAACTCAAACATAAACACAATTATCTATAACTGATTTAAAATCCCAACAAAATTAATTTGTTTACTGAGAATTTTTTCAAATATGATAAATTCTTAACAATGTGCAACCATGCCACCAAAATTTAATAATGTTTGTTGTGACACCATAACATAATCGTCACATCGTGCATCTACCAGAAATTTTGAACGTGAATTTTTTTAGATCATATATATTCAATCATTAAATTAAATTACTTCACACTCAAATCATTAAATTACTTCATGAACAACCATATATATACCATCTACATTGTATTTTATTTGAGAGTTTCTATGACATTTCAAATTACCTGTTTCATATTAGAGAGATGATTAATATTCAAATGTTTTTCATCCTAATACTAACTATATAAATTTATTTTAATTTGAATGGTTAAGGTGTCTAAACTAGTGTTTGTTTTCAATATATTACAATATTTTCTATTCATTGTTTAATTTTTATGTATAATGTATACTGATATGTTAACTTTCTTTTAGTTAGTCTTATCGGCAGGTATGGTTGGGATTATAGTAATTTAAATGTGTTGCATTGATATTAATTTAAGATAGTTTTAGCTATAAGTATGGTTGGGATTATAGTAATCGAAATGTATTGCATTGATATTAATTTAAGTTGATTACTATGACTAGTGTGGAAATAACCAAAGTTTTTAAATAGTCAGCGGATTTAATGTTGTTTGCCATCTTATTTGGCCTCTTCCCCAGAGGAAGAGGCTAAACTATATACTATATTCATTCACATTCATTGGTTTCATTTACATTTTGAAAGTGTTAAACTAATATTGGTATTAGTTCGACGCATTAAATGTTATGCAAGGTACCAAATGCAATATCAAAGATGGTTGATAAACTATATACTATATTCATTCATATTCATTGGTTTCATTTACATTTTGAAAGTGTTAAACTAATATTTGTATTAGTTCGACGCATTAAATGCTATGCAAGGTACCAAATGCAATATCAAAGATCAACTTGTGTTGCCTTCGTGACATTGCCATCTGGTACTTTGTAACACCTTGGCACTCTGTAACACCTCGGTGAGCACATAGGGCATGTTCCCCTTCTAGTTCATATCATTTTGTTAATCAAATGGATTATTGCCTTGTTTGTTCTGCAGTTCTGCAGTCCCATTTGGTGAGGTATAGACTCTGCTGCATATTCTACAATTCAAATTCCAGGTACATATCCTACAATTCTAATTTTAGGGACAATCATAGACTGTTGGCTATCCTACAATTCTTCTAGCCTTTGCCTCTGCGAGATACCTCTATGAGATAATAGTAAGATCAAGGTGATAAATTATATCTGCAACTCAATCTACAATGAAGTCTACGACTTAGTCTACTTCGCCATCTACAATGAAGTCTGCAACTCAATTTGCAATTCAAAGTCCCTTGAATGTTTATGCTTTTTACTTTCAATGGTAATTTTTCTCTGCATATCCTACAATTCTTCTAATCTTTGCCTTTGCGAGATCATAGTAAGATCCTACAATTCTTCTCATCTTTGCCTTTGTGAGATCAAAGTAAGATCAAGGTGATAAATTATATTTACAACTCAATCTATAATGAAGTCTGCAGCTTAGTATACTTCACAATCTACAATGAAGTCTGCAACTCAATTTGCAATT
Organism: Pinus taeda; assembly: GCA_000404065.3. Classification (NCBI taxonomy): domain Eukaryota; kingdom Viridiplantae; phylum Streptophyta; class Pinopsida; order Pinales; family Pinaceae; genus Pinus; species Pinus taeda. The sequence goes on along the minus strand of APFE030454848.1, from coordinate 41,214 downwards.
CAATGTCCCTTCAATGTTTCTTCTTTTTACTTTTAATGATAATTCTTTTATACTCCCATTTGCATCCAAATATGCAAACCTCACATATTTGCATCCAAATCTCACATACATACAAGTATTCAATGTCTCATACTATTTTCAAATGCATGAATTTTGTGTCTCATATTGTTTTAAAATGCCTAAAGAAAAGGGGAGTTTTAAATAAAAAACTAGGTTTCACTGAAGAATATGATGTAAAATGAAAACCCTAGAATCTAGTGATTTGTCATTTGGTTGTTCTAAGCTAGTTTAGAAACGAAGAATATAATTACCTCAACATCTGGCTGTTCTAAGATAGTTTAAAAACAGAGAATAGAATAAGTACAAAATAATTACATCTTGAGCTTGTGACAGGGGAACTTTGATTTCCAGATCAAATCTCAATTTGCCCCGCACTCGGGGATCCCACAAGAAAACAGACTCATTCTTGTTTATGAATTTGGTAGGCGTGTAACTGGACTGGTTTTTGTGCTTATGATGGTATTCTTCGCATCCGCCAGCAGTGACCCTTCAGTGGTTGAATCTAGTGATGGTATACGGTTTTCTACTACCTCTGTTACTGGCTCTAGCTTACATTCCTGTAGAAGAACAAGATGACTACCCAAGTAACAAAAATTATTCTCAGAAGCTGTAAGCTAGAAATCAAGCACACATTCATTCCACATTCAACCAGTCCAGTGCTACTTGTGGAACCTTGTGGAACAAGCAACCATATATGGCATGAAAAAAAGAATTCGATATTCATATTCTCAAAAGAAGGAAGTGCAAACTCGATGGTTCCTAATCATAGGCTGCTACTGTATGAGGTGGTAAGGAAAAATATGTTTGTTCTCCTTCATCAACTCACTCTCTGCTCCATCAAACTGTTCTCAAAAGCTCAAAGCTATAAATCGAGCGCACATTCATTTTGCATTCAGCCAGCCCTACTTGCGTGTTGCGCTCTCTGTTAATGGTAGTGTTGATCCAACGCTCCTGTGTGTTTCATGGATCTGTTAAATCTAGCAATGTGTCTGTTTACTAACACATGCAGGTTTTGGTGTAACGACAATTGTGTCTCCAACAAGTGGTATCAGAGCCAAAGGTCTCGAGTTCGAAACACACCTAGCTCGTTTTGAGGGGGGAGATTGTTGCGCTCCCTGTTAATGGTGGTGTTGATCCAACGCTCCTGTGTTTTTCATGAATCCATTAAATCTAGCGATGTGTCTGTTTACTAACACCTGCGAGTAATCCGTTAAATCTAGCGATGTGTCTGTTTACTAACACCTGCGAGTTTTGGTGTAACGGCAATTGTGTCTCCAACATTGTGGAGCCTACAACCATATATAGCACAAAAAGAAGAAATCAATATTCCCAATTCAGGAAAGAAAGAAGTGCAAACTCGATGGCTCCTAAACATAGACTCCATAGACTCCTACTATACGAGGTGGTGGTGGGTTTGATGCTACTAATTCAACTTTAATGACTTTTACTGAGTTGTTTACAGAACCTGACTTGAGTAAAGCTAGCTTAGGAAATACCTTTGCCATCCTTTGCTAGATGGGTTGGTTCTTAAAGAACTACTGCTTATTTAGCACGGTCTCTTAATCAGGGTCTCTTTATCCTCAGTCAACAAGGTTAAACACTGGAATTGGTGCTACTTAATATTTTTCTAGAACGAGGTCAATCGCTTATGCTTTTGCAACTTAATATCATAATCGCTTATAATGCTTTTGCAACTTAATATCATAATTAGTGGATGGTCTTAAATAATTTGAAATCATGCACCTTGTTGAACATGCATGATCGCTGTTATAGTAGGCTAGACAAGTGTCACGATATGGACCATAAATTTATTTAATGTTTAATTAAATTAAATAATATAAAATTGTTCGATTAATTGTTTTTTAACACTGATCATGGAGCACCACGCATGTATTACATGTAAATCAAGCATGACACATGCATTGCAAGTGTTAATTTAAAGGAAACATGTGTATCATTGACTAATGTTTTGGTTTTTCTCATTGCCAAAAAATTATGAGCAGATTAGCTAAAGGTCTTGGAACGTGGTGAATCGCAATGAGATGGAAGCTTTGGGCGATGAAATGCAGGTATTTTACCTTCGTATTGATATGGTCATGGTATTTTTTCAAATATAATTCAAGTATCTCAAGCATTCCATTTGACATGTACACTTAACAAAGCCGGAAGAACGTCCAAGCTCTTACATATGATAAACATTTAGATTTGGGAATGTCGAAGCTCTTACAAATGATAAACATTCAGATGTGGAGAGCTAGGAGTCTCAGAATGATATTAGAGTCCAGCGCATTTTAGGCTTGATTTCTTCCTTGCTATTAGGTCATTCACTGCGAAAATTCCTCTTGCTGTATTTATTGGCTTATTCATAGAGATAAGTTGAGATCATGACATGAAAACATGTTTGCAGATTTCCATTTAAATCATTTTCACTCACTACCACTAAATTACAATACCATGTTGGCTCATCTCATTTTCGTCATCTCTTTGAATCCACATTGTAATGTTACGTTTTCCCATCACATTTTCGTCATCCCTTCAAATATATGTATATATATTATGCAGCAATAACTGATTTTTGTTTTATACACTGCTCTTCTTGTTGCCAGTTGCTTCTATTTCTACTGTTTCTGTTTTCTCTTCACTTAGCTGCAGGGACTTGCCGCTTGACAGCCTCCCTGCTTTTAAATTATAATTTAAATTAATACATTTAAAAATCATCTCAATTCCGTCCATATTATTTCTCACTTACAATTAAATTAATCTAGATTAAATGCACATTTAACAATTTTAATTAATTGAGATTTATTAAAATTTACATCTACAAAGTTCAAGGATCCAATTTGACAATATTTAAAAAAGGAAAAAACACATTCAATTTAAATTTGAAATTAAATAATAAATTTAATATAATATGTTAAACTTTAATATATTTTAAACATAATAAACACTTTTAAAATTGTACATATTAATAATAATATTCTAATATATCTAACCATAATTATTAAGTTTAATATAATAATAAATTATAATAAAAAATTGCACTTAAACGAAATATATATTTTCTTCTCATTATTTATAAAAATTAAAAAAAATGAATATTTGAAAATTTAAAAATACACTTTAATTATTTTAAAAATGAACTTGTTTTTTTATGTTTTGATGATTATTTTTTTTGCGGTTTTTATTTAATTATTAAATATAAAAATTAATTAAAAAATAAATAAGAAGAAGATGATATATATATATTTTTTTGAAGTGTCATAATAATTTATGCTTTTACATACATGTTTATCAATTACCAATCCCAAAAACCATACTTCATTTCAAATTAAAATATTTGATTTAATTAATTTTAGAACATTTTTTAAATTTATAATATAATACTTGCAGTATAACAGATCTTAACTATGACTATTACCCATTTTACCATGGATATTATTAAATTGTAAATAGACTTTGTTACAATACTATGGGTCAATATCATGGCTTACCAATACCACTTTCCCAAAAAACAAAACTCATTTTAAAATAAAAATATTTTATTTTATAACATTTTTATATTCACTAAGTTCTTGACTACACAATTTTTAACCTTTTATCTATTGTCACTTTATTATATAAGCAATAATCTGGTTGTAGATACAAATTATGTTCTTGCAAAAGATTACAAAAAAATGTTAAATTTTCATATTAGTTTTTTAATATTATATTAATTTAAAATTATATATATATGTCTGTGTGTGTGTGCCCGCGCGCGTGCATGTGTGCACACATATATATATCCACGGGGTCTTGGACAGAGGATGATTAGGTGCATTGTTAAGAGACTCCTAGGATGCTTAAGTTAATGGTTCAACTTTTTTATCATATTTTATGTGTTATTCTGGACATGGACCCATTACAATGTAGGGCCTCACCATTTCCAAAACTTATTATATATATATTATATTATATATATATATATGACCATCTGTAGCACTCACCATTTTCCAAACTTTATATATATATATAGTATTATATATATATATAATATATATATATATATATATAATATATATAAATATATTATATATTTAAAATTATCAATTAACTCTTGCATGAGAGACAAACACTAAGCAACAATATTGCATATTGCATTTGTTTGATATCTAATGAATAAGAATCTTATTGCCGAGCCATCGACTTTTATTGTGTTGTGAACAACTCTTGAAGGAGTTAAGAAATCTACATTTAATAAATTGGTCATGGTTTATTTTTCACATTGAGCATGCCTAGGGATGTAATTTCAAAACAGACTCTCACCTATCAAATTTGATGATTTTCACACCTTAACCATCTTCATAATTTCAAAAAAAGATCTTTATATTTCTACAAACTTTTTAATAGTATTGGACAGGTAAATCACCCTATGACGAGTAATTTTCCCGTCAAATTCACTGTATAGTCTACACCGAACAATTTGTTTTCCACATTGCACATGCCCTTTCCGATTTCATCTATGTGAAGGGTAGTGATAACCTATTCCAATGATGTCATGTTTTAATCATCATAACCTACTCTACTCACATGTATCCACTCCACAATCTACACTAATCACTAATGAGGTTATGGTTACAATGTCATCTGGACTTGAGATTTTCAATCCTGAAAGGTTTATTGTTTTTTCTATATTAGTGAGGATGTGGGTGGTTTTAGTGGACATTCTAACTTATAAGGAAATGGTCTTTTCACTTGTATGCAATAATGCAATTTCAAGTAAGATTGAAATTTTTTAAAATCTTATTTATAAACTAAACAATTCAAACTCAATTTTTTAAAAATATTTACGGGATTTAAGTTAAAATTACTAAGAGAAAACCCAAAAAATTATTTTATCTACACTAAACACGATTAACAAATAATCCTCTCTTCGATTTTTAAAACTTTTTAATAAAATATATGAACTTTGTTTTATCTCAAAATATAATTAAAAATATTAAAATAAAAATATAATTTATTATTACTATAAATAGTTTTTCTCCCTTTACTATAAATGCAATTCATATTTAAGTTATGCAGTCTAAGTTTTGAGTAACTAGGTTTCCGTGTAAGTGTTTGGCTCAAACTTTATAAAAATCTACGAACGATTATGTTTATTAAAATTTTAATATATAACTAATTAAAACGTGAATTCTAAAATTAAACACATATCACTAATATTTTAACAATGAGGTACTTTTGAATAAGGAATATGTGACACCTTTGTATCCAAACGTCACAATGGAGTCTGAATTTTGACGGTAGGAATCATGATTAAAAACTGACGTTATTTTATGAACATAATTTGCTAACCAGATTTAATGGTCTACACAAATTAACACTACAATAGACATATGGAGAGTAGAAAGGAAGATGAACACCACTTGCAGTCACAAATTACAATACTATCAAAGTTTTTGAATACTAGTTACTCTATTAACATTTGAAAATATATTTTTAATATTTGTAAGAATAATATTGTCAAGTCAATAGATATAGATGGGCAAGTAAGAAAATCTTTTTAATTCTAGGAAAAAATATATTTTTAATATTTGTAAGAATAATATTGTCAAGTCACTAGACATAGATGGGTAAGTAAGAAAATCTTTTTAATTCTAGGAAAACTCCATTCCAATCATAGTGCATTGAAGTTAGCGTACATTTTAACTTATTTATTGATCAATAAATCTAGAAATTTACATGTACACTAAAATCAATACATTAAAAATTGAATAAAAACTAGCATTGAATAGAAATAGAAATAGACACATACATTGAAATTAATTTATTAATTTCAATATACATCCTTTAATAGAGTACTCCAATGAGGAATAAGTGACAAATTTGCATGAAAACCATATGATGGACTCTAAATTCTAACAAGAGGAGCCATATTTAGAAAAATTGTAGTTTTGAACCTTGTACAAATAATCTTTGCAAAAAAAAAAGAAACCAAAGATGCAATGACAATCACATAAAATATACATGGAAATATTTCTCTTGGAACTCAAAATCGGGAAAATCAAATTGATTTATCATTATATTCTTTTCAAGGTTACAATACATTATATACATACTAAAACATTCATAAAACCCCCAATCCATTAACCTTGGATTAGAATATAATTGTAGTTCATTTGATTAGATCTACAAAACCATGGGAAAAACCATCATGCACAAATTGACCCTTTTTTTAGGGCGCTACCCTGAACCCTATGCAAGGGGGTTATCAGCCCCTACAAATCCCTTGTGACACCCTACCACACCCAACATAACATATTACACATGGGGATAGTTGTGCAAAGAATATAACACATACCCAACAAAGATACCATTAAGTTATGAAAGTAATCCACTAATAGGATTCATTAGGTTGTACAAATTAAAAAATTTCCATAGAGAGAGAGAGAGAGAATATTTTAGATATATCAATTTTTATTTTTTTATTTTTTTTAGTTTTTATTATTCTATTGAAGTCTGTAAATGTGTTAATTTGATATATAATGGAATAATAAATTTTGGGGAGTCTTATTGTGAAGAGCCTTGAACCTCATAATTGTTGGTATAAAAGAGAAAAACAACAAGGACACACTAAAAATAGTAAAAGAACAACTGAAATCTCACTCACAAATTCAAACAACCTATCTAACGGAAGCACAAAGAGTGGGAAATATTTTTTAGCATAAATATAACTAATTCGTGTTAAGGTAAGTTGCAATGACCACAAATTAGATATGCTTAGTATATCCAATTCTAAAAGAAGAAATAATCTTTATAAATGAAGATTTGATTCTAGAAGATCAAGTTGAACTAAGGAAAGAGATCCAAAAGTTAAAGGATGCAAGAAAGGAAGGCAAACGGGAAATCCTTGGAAATAGGAAAATTATTATTAGAGATAGAGTCCAAAATAAAAGTGATAAACATGAATTAGGAACACATTAGATCCTCTTATGGAACTATCATGGTTTTCCATGGCATAAAGGGCTTATGTTAAGTTGGATCTCGAGTGATATTGATCTTATTTTCTTTGTTGAAACTTGGGAGCATGATGAATCCAGGGTACCCCACATAGATGGATTCATTCTTGAAATCCTCTCATAGAGGCATCAATGGTATAGCCTTTTATATCAAAATAATATCTCTTCCCACATTCGGCTTCATTAGATTGACCCCCTAAATCAATACATTTGGATCAAAATTTATAACTCTAATACCAATAGAATGTTTTTTGCTATTTGTTATTTTGTTCCTATCAAATCTACCTTTTATAAGAAGAACAACCTTGATAAGGACCACCCCTTCACTTCCTTAAAACATGATATCCACAGCCTAAGGAATGAAGGAAACATCCTTTTACTTGGGGACTTCAATCTTAGAATTGCTACTAACCAAGCCACTTTATTAAGTGACAACTATAATTGTAACCCCCGATGGCTTGATGAGGATTATGACCTTGCTAGTAAATTCAAAACAAATTGTAAAGACACAACTGAGAACATATTCGGTACCGAGCTTATTAATATTTGTTTTTCCCAAGATTTGATAATTTGTAATGGGATTAATAAGTGGCCTACCTCTACCCAGATGACTTGGATTCATGGGCATGGCAAGAATGTTGTGGACTATGTGATATTTGATAACCAGTCCTCAGCCATATTGTTAATTTTGACCTCCTAAATGATGACGACCTTGACTTTAACCACAAACTGTTATGAAACCAACTCAAAAAAGATAGAAAAGATAGATCAACGCCTTAGAATTCAGCCTCTTCGAGGGGGCAACCTCCTTTACAT
>APFE030454848.1:0-27056 GCA_000404065.3 Pinus taeda | reverse complement strand
CAACTTCATAATGCAAAACGATATGCTTGTATGGAGTAAATTTCCTTCGCATACTTGTAGTAAAAGAAGAGTCAACCGTATGAATAAAAAAGTTGTAATGTAGAAATTATTATGCTAAGTAGCTCAAAGACAATATATAAATTAATAATATTTACTATTAATGGAAAATATTGTATATAATTTAAAATTTGAATAATAATTAAGAATTAAAATAGTTTTAATATATTTTAAAGATTAAATAGTAAATAACATTTTATCCATTATGGAATTGAAGATGATCTTTATAGTTTTTTTTTATTCGACCATTTTTCTATAGCTTCAATTTTTATATTAACTAATTTACATGAAAGGATAACTTAATGGAATATGTTTTTGTAGTCTAGTGAAACGAGTTGGCTAATGATTTTCAAAAGATAGTGTATGTTTTTAGAGCATCGTGTAAAGCCAAATATGAAATAGCATCTTGGTCTATATATTTACCTATTGTATTAGCTTTTGTTACAACACATACGAAGGAACAATTAAACTTCACTAGATGTTTTTTGAAATGTGTCCTTAATTTTGATTTTGCACCTATGCTCACTTTCTCTTCCAAGCTTATCATATTCGAGGTAAATAAGAAAATAATAAGAACAAATCTTACACATATTGTGGAGATTGAGGTACTCATATGTTGTGGCTTTGAGAATTTTATGTGTATTTACCATATAAATAATATTACAAATATAAAATAGAAATAATAAAATAAAAGTAGGAATTGATGGATATTTAAAGTGGAATTGAAATTGACATGTATAGTGAAGTCAACCTATTGATTTTAGTGTATAACAATGATACAAAACTTCAGTGAGAAATTGGTGACATCTTTGCATGCAAACCAAATGATGGATTTTGGATTTTGACAAGATGGATTGTAATATACCCCTTGGAAACCCTTTGTCCTTCTGGAGATAGTAAGAGGCAATTACTATGATAACATGACTTACAATGTCCTGTTATGGAAATGGGATCTGAATTTTTGACCTTTTTAGACTTCTTTAAAACTTAAAATGGATGATGATATTACATTCGTCTCATCGAGACCTTTCCAATGATATAAATTGTGTCTCAATCCAACTCATATCAAAATATATGGTTGATTACATTATTAACCAATTAGCTAGGACCATGCCATCTACATGCCACATGGCTACTAGATCATTGTCCAATTCATGGCCACACGATAGTTGTCAACTCACTCATGCTTGTTAAACCTCTCTTAGAATGTCCCCTTACACAATACAAATATATGATGGGTGTAGTATGCCACGTGAGCCCCTCTCCCTACCACCTCATCCCGAAGATTGAAATTTTGGGAATCTCTTCGATGGTCTCTCTGCAATTCTTCCCGGTAAACCTTATGGGACCATGTGGATCCTTGCAAACCTCATTTCCAATGTGTCCATTCCCTTTCATCACATAAGAGACCCATTGCATATATGAATGCATTACCTTTCTTGTGGTGCTTGTTACATTGAAGTTAGGCTTGCAATGCCACATCACCTCGGGACTTAAATCTCAAAAGTTATCTATGGGTGTCCATTTGAAATCCCCAGGGTAGAACCTCCATGGTCATCCAATAGTGGAAAATGCACTATGACCATTGTAGGTCCTGAATTTCCTCCGCTTGCAACATTGGTCAAGACACTTGGTCGCATAGTTTAGATTGTTTAAATGAGTTTCATGCATTTTCCTCCAAGGTGCTAAGGTTCCAGCCACATGTACATATATGAACATATGTAGATATAGTTGGCACAACCCCTTGGAGCTATACTTCGTGAGCTTAATCGAACCTTTGCCATGTGTAGTTCTTATACATACATACATACATACATATATATGTGTGTGTGGAAATGAAGTTACCTCTCACATGCCTATAAGTCAGAAGTGAAGTCTTGATAACCAAATGATTTCAGTCAAACTTTAACTTAATATGACAAAGATAATCTATCTCTCTATACCCATATAATAGCTCGTAGTTTATTTTCCATGTAAATAAAATAAGACCAAGGTCATGGGACATGTAATCCAAGCTGAATGGTGGGAAAACAATATAGTGGGCATCACTTGTGGTTTAATAATGGCTATGAAAATTGGCAAAGGAAAAGAGGCAATAATTGGCATTTAATTATGGGAAATAAAGGAAAATAGGAGAAAAGGAAGGTGAAGAGACACAAATATGCATGCAAGGGAAATTAGAGAGAAAATGAAGGAAAATGAAAGAAAAACGAAAAAGGAAAGGAAGATTCTAGACCTCAATGATAAAAAGGCATAAGAGAAACAGTTCACAACTTTTGTTAGTTGATAGCTTTTGACAGTTTTTGGTTCAAATCTTGTTCATTCTCTCATACACTTTTGCACACTTAGAGCATTCTTGGAGCATCCTAGCATTCACTTGGACTTGGAGAGAAGTAAGCAAAGAAGAAACAATGACTTAGAGGACAACAGAAAAGGAAGTTGGATCAGCAGCTACAACTGGAGTATGTTGCATGTAAAAAGTTGCATGTGTGAATTCCTTGTTGATATTTGGATGCATAATACATGCATGTGGTTCTTTGGTTATTTTTATGCCATTAACATATGATTTCCCTAGATTTCTATTGGTTTCAGCCTGACCTTGCCATTTCCTGGATAACCATGATGTAGTGGGTTCTCTATTTGGATTTATGATCAATTTTGAGGCTGCCTATGGATAGAATCTCTGGACTCTTGGAAAAAATTGGGTTCCTTGGAGGCTGTGGGTTGAGATGGGAGATCTCTGGAGCCTTGCAACAACTTGGGTTCCCTAGAGGCTATGGGTTGAGATAAAATCCCTGGAGCCCTGGACAACTTGGGAGGAGACTAATCTGGTTGGTATTAGGGATTTCTAGACTGGTTAGGTGAAATCATTGTGGTTGAGGGTTGAGATGGTTTGGCATATGGAAGCCCTGGTTGGTTCTATTTTGGTTTAACCCATATGATCCCACATTCATGCTTGGAATATGGCGTGAGGGTGATTGGATGAAAGAGATATTTGGTTCAACCCAATATATGGTTGGGTGGTACGTGGAAGTCCCTAACTTAGTTGGCTTTTGCATATGCTTATATGAGTTATTTTTCCATTGTGATCTATGAGCATAAGTACTAGTTATTATGTTGATTTTATGGTTGATTTTCATGGATTCTATTCTAGTTATATGTTGGTTATATGCTTGGCTAGATGATGTGCTCTTACTATGGATCTTGTTCATGATTCAATAATTTATTGAATGATTGATGAATGGATGGGCTAACATGTGTTGTTGATGCTAGTTTGAGAGGGCATAGAGCTGTCTTGGTTATTCTCAGATGAAGTTCATAATTTTATGATCAAATATAAATTCATGAACTATAGCTACTATGTTTACTATCATTTTGAAAAAATTTCCTTCATGTATTAAACATGTCTTGGTCAATATATTGCTTGATTATTGATTGTTTAGACTTGTTATCATCATTGATTGCATTCTAGAAAGTTTTGGTCACTTTTGGGTAGTGGCCTGAAGACTATCCCTTCAAGCGTGGCATAGATCTCGCTACGACATGCACAACATAGAGAAATTTTGGTCATAACCACATAGAGGCAGGCTTATGGGTGCATTTGGAGCCTTATAACCACATGCACAATGTGTCAAGGGTGTGGTTGGGAGGTGAATCTAGTGAAAAAGCAGTACCAGTTGAGGGTATGATCACGAGAGATTATTCGCAGCCTTCTGGGTGATTTGGTGTTCCTGAGAGTTATCAATAAGTTTCTAGATTGTAGGCCCCACTTCCATAACTAGATCTTAGAGGTCAGGTCATGTCATAGTAACACATAGCTCATGTTTACCTTGGAGAGCTTGTAAAAGTGAGTAAATGTGGGAGGGGGTGTTACAACCCAAACCATTTGGACCAATTTAAAGACCTAGGATGAATATTTGAACAATGCCATTCTTGAGAAGATGTTCAAGACACATGTAACACATTTTTGTGTTAAGATGACATCCATGAATGTTATTTCAACAAATTATCATCCTTGTGCTAGGATATAATGATTAACACAAGAATCATAAACAAGCATTGACATATCAAATCCATAGCTTTTAGCAATTCCTCATCAATTGCCTAGAAATTAGTAATATACATTGACACAAAATATCAAAACCCTTCAACATAATATACACAAACTTAACACATTCCTTAGATATTACATAAGGATCCAACAGTCGATTTTTTTAAGGAAAAATAACATATCATAATTCAAATAGCATTTATGACACATTAAACATTTGTTAGCATTCACTGGCATATAATACATAAGAGATACTTATCTTTCAGTAAAGGGTTTGGCAACTGAGATTGGGACTCTAATTCTCCACCCAACCTTAGACAAGTTGCAACTAAACCTTTCTTTTAACTGCCACCATGAGCTAGATCCCAGAGCTTGAGGAGGAGTGCTTCTAAAGAAACATTTCAAGAGTATCAGCTGCAATAGGGTGCACAAAGGCCACATCGCCTTCACCCACCAAATTTTAATAAAATAAGTAGAGTTATTTTTAGTTTAGAGGAAGGTTCAACATCAAACATGCTAATTTTGGAGTGTGGAGATCACCCATAAAAGTAGTTCCACAGAGAGAGAAAGAATTAGTGTTCCCAACCCGGGGCCATGCCTAGTGGTTCAACAACCCCTCAAGTACCAAGGTGTCTATAATGCTTGGCCAGTAGATTCATCAATTTTCAAGCTTCCCCCTGGGTTCAACAACGCTTAATAAATCCACATGTAGTGGGTAAATGTCAGAGGGGGCATTACAACCCAGACCATTTGGACAAATTTATAGACCTAGGATGAATATTTGAACAATCCCATTCCTGAGAAGATGTTCAAGACACATGTAACACTTTTTTGTGCCAATATGACATCCATGAATGTTATTTCAACAAATTATCATCCTCATGCTAGGATATAATGATTAACATAAGAATCATAAACAAGCATTGACATATCAAATACACAGGAATTAGCCATTCCTCATCAATTGCCTAGAAATTTGTAATATACATTGACATAGAAAATCAAAACTCTTCAACATAATATAGGCACTAAGAAAATACACAAACTTAACACATCCTTAGATATTACATGGGATCCAACATTCCCATTTTTTAGGAAAAATAACATTTCATATATTCAAATAGCATTTAAATGGCACATTAAATATTTGTTAGCATTCACTGGCATAGGAGAGAAAATATATACTTACCTTTTAATAAAGGGTCTGGAAACTGAGATTGGGACTCTAACTCTCTAGCCAACCTTAAACAAGTTGTAGCTAAACCTTTCTTGCAACGGTCACCCCAAGCTAGATCCAAGACCTTGAGGATAAGCTCTTCCAAAGAAACATTTCTAGAGTATCAGCTACAACAGTGTGCATTAAGGCCACATAGCCTTCACCCACTAAATTTTAATGAAAATAGAAGAGTTCGTTTCAGTTTAGAGGAAGGTTCAACATCAAACATGCTACTTTGGGAGTGTGGAGATTACCCATACAAGTAGTTCCATAGAGAGAGAAAGCACTAGTGTTCCCAGACTAGGGCCACACCTAGTGGTTCAACAAACCCTCAAGTACCAAGGTGTCTATAATGCCTAGCTAGTAGATTAATTAGGTTGCAAGATTCCCACTAGGTTCAACAACCCTTAAGAAATCGATACGTAGTGGGTTCAACAACCTCAAGGCATGACACTTACTATATAATTTTTGTTCTCCCAAAAAGAAAGCCACACACAGTGGGTTTAAAAACTATGTTGCTATTCTTATAGTAAAAAAAAACTTGATTTGGACAAAACCAAAAACTCCCCCTTGCCCCTATGCATCCTTCTCTTAAGTAATTATGTTTAAGGTTTTTTTTATTCCATCACTTGTCCCATCAGGTTGCGTACTGTCGTGACTCTTTTGGGCATGAATATACTTTCCTCTTCAGGTTACGTAGAGGGAATCTCTTCATTTAATACCAACACAACCAAGCTTCATTGGATGTGAATCACTCTCTCTCTCTTGTAGATACTTTCAAAGGATTATGTATGTTTCCCAACAAGCTTTGTTTTTTATTGAATTTATTTGAAATCACATCATTTAAAGATAAGGTATCTGATACTTATATCAACCCATTTCCTCCAAAAATTATCCTTCATAAAACTCTAGAATATATGTCCCAATTTCTTAGGTATTTTAATTTAACAAAAGTAAAGATAAAAATTACAAAACAAGAGAATTTTCTGGGGCTGTCACAAATCCCTCCCCCTTGGAGGAACACTATCCTCAGCGTTCTAGAATCGAACATATAACAAAGTAGGCCTTAAGCAAAACATAATTGATCTAAAGTTTTTTTGGACACAACTATGTACAATTTATTTATAAATTTATTTACATTTTCTTCATTCAGAAAACAAAAATGGATATGTTTCTTGATTATTATCAGTTATTTTCCATGTGGCCTCCTTAGGCCCAAAGTGCCTTCACTACACCTTGATTTTTTCTATTTCTCTATTTCAGAGCATGAGATTCCTCCATTCCAAGATTCATAAAGGTTCTGGCTAGAGTTATCCCTTTGGTGCCACTTGTCACATAGACCATTCAATCACATGATTAGAATTCAGCACATATATTTTAAGCAAAGAAATATGAAAAAAATTGTGAACTTTCACTGATGGAGGCAAGGCCAACCAACTACTGGACCTATTCTTTCAAGCACTTCAAATGGCCCACAAAATTATGGTGCCAACTTGGCACATGACACAAATTTTAAGGAGACTTTCTTGGGTCTAACTTGCAAGTATACATGCTCTCCAACTTTCAACCCTTTATGTTTCCTATGCCTGTATGCATAGCACTTCTATCTATCTTGTGCCACTTTTAAATTATTTCTAATAGTTTTCATTTCTTGCTATGTTTCTCTTAACATATCAAGCCCAATGAGGACCCTATTCACTGGATCACTCTAGTTGATAGGAGTGTTGCAACTCCTCCCATACAATGCTTCAAATGGGTTCATCTTCAGATATTCTGGGTACCCATTATTGTATGTGAACTTTAAAAGTGGAAGGTATTCTTCCCATTTCTTTAGATGGTGCATCACATACATCCTCGATATGTGCTTGAAGATCCTATTTTTCCTCTTTGTTTTCCCATCCATTTGTGGGTGATAAGCTATACTGAAAGCCAATTTTGTCCCCAAGCATGCAAATAGTTCCTTCCAAAACCTTGAAGTGAACTTGGCATATCTATCCAAGATAATATTCTTAGGGACTTTATGAAATATTATGATTTCTTTTATGAATACTTGAGCCACCTCCCTAGCTGAGTTTGTAGACCTAACAACTACAAAGTGAGCCACCTTGCTCAGCTTGTCAACCACGACCATGATTGCATCACTTTTTTTTTTTTTTTCTTGAAGTACTTTGCAACCTTGTAATAAAGTCCATGGAAATAACCTCCCATTTGCATTCTAGAATGGGAATAAGATGCAATAAACTTGATGGATGCTTGCATTTGATTTTCACTTGTTGGAATACTATGGATTTGGAAATAAAATTAGCCACCTCTCTTTTCAAATAAGGTCAATAGTAGAATTTCTTGATGGATGTTAGGGTCTTTTGGTAACTTGAGTGGCTAGAATATGGCTTCGCATGGAATTATTTTAATATAATATTCTTTAGGTTATTTACATCCAAGACATAAATTATACTTTTGAATTGAATCATCCCATCCCTTGTGAGGCAATCTTCCTTGTCATTTTCACCCTTGGGTTAATCCTATATCGTTTCTTTTAATTTATGATATTTTTCATCTTGTTCCCCAATCGCTTCAATCCTTCCTTTGAGATCATTCCCATAATAAATTATGGATTTTACATGGCACATTTGCACCATTTTCTTGAGTGCATCAAACCAATCAATTATCTTTTCCCTTAATGTACCTTAATCTCGAAATCAAACTCAGTGATTGTGGCTAGCCATCTAACATTCCTAGAATTTAGGTTAGGTTGATCAAAAAAAATAATTTAGCCCTCCATGATCAATCATTAAAGTGAATCTTATGCCAAGGAGGTAATTCCTCCACATCTTCAATGCATCGATGATGGTAGCCAATTGCAAATTATGAGTTACGTAGTTTTTATCACGTTCATTCAACTTTTGAGATTCATAACACACCACTTGGCATTCTTGCATCAAGACTTCACCAAGTACTTCATTGTAGGCACCCTTGCAAACCACAAAAAAATTGTCTAGTTTTGTTATTCTTAGCACTAGTGCAATGGGGAGAAGTTTCTTTAACTCATAAAAACTTGCAACACATTCAACTATCCATTCAAATTTCTTCCCTTTCTTTTGAAACATAGTGATTGGATAACAAACCTTGGAGAGGTTGTTGATGAATCTTATGTAGTAGTCTGCCAATCCCACAAAGGATCTAATCTTGGTCATGTTCTTCGGTGTTCGTCACTCCATGATGGCCTTGATCTTCTATGGGTCAACAACTACTCCCTCCTTTGAGACAATGAGTCCCAAATAATGGATTTGTGATAGGAAGAAGTCACATTTACAAAAAATTGCATAAAGTTTGTGTTCTCTCAATAGTTTTATCATTGTAGCAAAATTATCCCCATCCTCCTCCTCGATCTTTGAATAGAACAATATGTCATCCACGAAAACCACTATAAATTTATCTAGGTAAGGGCATAATAGGTTGTTCATTAAGCACATAAAAATTGTTGGTGCATTTGTAAGCCCAAAGGGAATTACCACAAACTCATAATGCACATACCTAGTTTGGAATATTGTCTTATGTATGCCTTCATATTTAATGTGCACTTGATGGTATATAGATCTTAAATCAATCTTCGGGAAGACTATTTCTCCCATTAGTTGATCAAAGAAATCATCAATCCATGGAAAGGTATATCTTTTCTTAATGGTTACTATATTCAACTATTTGTAATTGATGCACAACTTGAGTGTGCCATCTTTCTTTTTCATAAATAAGACTAGTGCTCCCCATACAATTGGCCTTATGTAGCCTTTGTCCAACATTTCTTTGAGTTGTAGCTTCAAGTCAATTATCTTTGGAGTTCTCATTCTATATGGAACCTTGGATGTTAGGACATCCCTGGAATGAATTCAATGGAAAAGTCCACTTCTCTTTATGAAGGAAACCCAAGGATTTATTTAGGAAATACATCTTGGAATTGGTTTAAAAGGGGATGCTTCATTATAATGTCCTTACCATCACCTTAAACAATGTTATTAGCTTCAATGGTGTTCTTAATTTGAATAGAAAATAAGATTCCCCCCTTCTTGTGACCTCTTTTGGTTTGCATGGTTGTAATTAACCTCATAGACATGTGTTTTAATTTCCCTTACAATATTCTTCTCCCCTTAGACTCATCTAGGCATTTACAACTTTCTCAAAGCAATCTACCTTGGTGTGATGCAGATACAACCAATCCATTCCTAATAGTGCATTGTATGCTCCTAGTGTAATATGTTTAAATTGGAAATAGTTTGCATTGTTGGCATTATGATACAGGTGTTGTCCTTGAAGGCAACTCACTCAGATAAAAGATCAAAGAATTGCAGGTTAACAACAAAGAATTATAGTTCAAGCTACACAGAATGAAGAAATAAAGGTATACGTAGGTTCACCTTGACCAAGCCGCGTATACATGTAGGTTCATTGAAAAAAAGGAGTGTATACGTACACACACACTTTCACAGAAGGAAAAGTGTATATACCTTGGGAAAACAAGTTTTTGGATCCAAGGTATCTAACCCAAGGTATCTGGTTTGTGGTATTGGTCCGAGGTATTTGGTCCAAGGTATTAGTCCTAAGTGGTTTTGGTCCATGGTATTGAGAAAGGCATAAAACTATATAAGGAGGAGAAGATCATTAGGCCAAGACAAGCAAGTATTGAATATCTGATGAAGTGTGAGATCAAGTATGCAGGTTATGGGTTTATGATGCTCCGCTTGATCTGAACCAAGGAGGAGCCTTAACAGTTGATGGAGGACAAGATCTAATGATGAATTGGGATCTTAAGGCTTGGAATGAATTATCTTTGTATAGTTTGATCATGTTTATTCTATATCTGTATACTGATGCATGTGTTGTTCTGTAAATATTATGATTTGGGTATAACTGAAGTTTTAAATAGCTGCAAAATTATGAATGAATATTTACAGATGTATACACTGGTTGAATTTGGTAAAAGCATGTGTACACACAAGTTCAACACATCAAAGTAGCATATACCTTGTGAATTATGATATTTTAAGTTGTGATTGGTTATGGTTTTTGATGCAGAGTTTTGGGTTTTGCTTTATGTTCTGGTGACTGCATTCTGGTAGCAGTGTTCAGATTGATTGTGATTTGCTTCAGTAATGATGGATGAGATCTAATAATGGATCAGAATCATAATGACTTATCATTATGTGATTTGATGGGCTAGATTTGGTTTCTAACACATGTATTATCCTTTATATGTAATGATCTAGGTATGTTTGAAGTTGGGAAGAGCAACGAAGTTATAAGAAAGTATTTGTAGACCTATATGCTGGTCTGCTTTGATGAAGTTGTGTATACACGCTGGTTCAACTCTTCCAAGTTGTGTATACACTCTGATGCGTGGTTATGAGGTTACAACTAGTTCTGATTAATAATGCAGTGCTCTGGGTACAAATCTGTGCACTAGCTACAATGATCTCTCAGTTTTAGTTGATTTGTTGAATTTGATTAAAGTATGAATGAATGGTTGATTCAGTTGTGTTAGAGGTTCAGAGGTTGTTAGTGATTGATTTATTTTGGTTCAGAAATTAATGATTGAGTTTCAGTGATTGGTTGATGCAGATATAGTTGATGGGTGTATTGTAGTGGTGATTGATTTGAGCTTCAATGTTGTTGATGGGTCCAGTATGAAAATTGGATGAAACGTGGCCTTTAGATTATGGTGTTGTGTTCCAGGAGTATCCAGTTTGAAAATTTATGAAATGTGGTCCCTGGAGGAAGAGAGAAGGTTGTAGCCTTCTATAGGCTAGTTCCTACGTACTGGTAAACATATCGGCCATTACAAGAGCCAAGGGGTTGTAGCTCCCTTCCAATAGAAGTTGGAGAATGAGAGAAGATTGTAGCCTTCTACAGGTAGAAGCCTGCATACTGGTATAAGTCTGCGCCAATACAATGTTGTAAACATATTTTCTTATTATTAAAAGAAGACAAAGACGACAATAGTAGGTGGTTTTCACCCACATTGGGTTTCCACCTTAAATCTTGGTGTTCATGTGTGTTGCTTATGTGTGATGGTTCAGTCTGTTATTAACTGCATATGGTTTCTATTTAATGTTTAATAAAGTATGGATGCACAGATTAAAGAACAACATATGATGAATTAACTGAATCATTAGTCTGCTAGATATATGCTTGTTTCCTTATGCACAGTTGAGTGTACACATGGGTTACCCACATGGAAGTAGCATATACGAATTTGAGTATGAAAAGAAAATATTATTGACTTAACTAATATAGATTCATCCCCCCTCTCAGTATTATTTCAAACAATTGGTATTAGAGCAGGTTCTTTGGTAGAAGCTTGATCGCTTGAAGGAGATCTATAGAACAATGGGAAAGAAGATAAAGAAGAAAGTGCCTCAGAAAAAGAAGTCATCTCAAAGGAACTATGACAGTGGGAGAATTGATTGGGGATTATGGGGAAGCAACTCTTCAGATTCAAAATGACCTTAGAATGAAGATGAACAAGCAAAAGAACTATCAAGTATGAATTTGTTATCCTCTGGTGATACATTTCTCCATCCATTTGAACATGATGAAAGTGATAGTGAAACAACTAAATTTGCTCTTATGGGTGAGAAAGAAAGATATTAAATAGAGGCAGAATTTAAAAGGCTCACAGATAAAATTAGAGATCAACAAGATCTATTGGACAAAAGGTAATGTGCCTTCAAAAAGGAAGCTACCAATCTAAAAGCTCAACTAGAGGAAGGAAACAAGGAAAAGGAAGATCAATGTCAAAAGCTGTAGGATGAAGTAACATCATTAAGAAATGAAGTAAATAAAAGGAGCACAAAAATCAAGAAACTCAAATATAGATCCAGTTACTATGAAAGTATTGAAGCTAAGATCCTCTCTCTAAAAGAAGATCTTGAAAACTCAAACAAGCAAAATGAAGAACTACTCCAAGCTCTTCAAAAACAAGAAAACAAAGTTCTCGAATTGAGGAAAAAAGTGGAAGAAGGAAGAAAAGTTGAAGAAAACATGAAGAAGTAGTATCTTGAAAATCAAGAGCAATATCAAGTTGAGGTAAATATACTAAAAGGTAAATTAGAATAAAAGGATAAGATTTTATGATTTCAAGATAGTACTAAGATTTTGGATGATATTCTTAGTAGTCAAAGGTCTCCGGCCATCAAATCTAGTCTTGGTTTCCATGAATCTGTTGAAGGTGAATCTAGCTCACAAGCTAAGGCAAGGAACTCTAATGTAAAACCTGAAATGCTCAACAAGAAGATGAGAGGTCAATCCCATCAACAACCAAGGAGAGAAATTCTTCAAAGAAAATCTTTTACTCCTAACTATGGAAGTGATAGTCAATCATTTCCTCAAATGAATAATGTTGAATGTTTTATATGTCATAATCTTGGACATGTTGCAACGAGATTCGGAAGTAGAATGGTTCAATTCCATCACACAGAAAGATCATCAACTCCCAGGTACTTTAAGGGATATTGTTTTTCTTGCAATATGTTTGGTCACAAAGCCATTGACTGCTATAGAAGAAACATGAAACGTGTAAGATGTTATGCATGTAACAAATTTGGACATATAGCAAAGGAATGCAGGAGAAAATTTTGGGCACCATACCAAAAGGAGAAAACATCATCACACTCGAAGATATGGAAGAAGAAGGAAGTACAGTCAGAAAAATGTGGCATGGCACAATGTACAGACATGATAGACTCAGGGGAAGCCAAAAGTATGAAACTTCAATGCTCTAAATCTCATATGCAAGTTTCATGAAGACAAGCCACGTATATATGAGAGTTTCACGTATAAGTAGGTTTGAGAAAAATGCAGATGGACAGACTCAGAAAAACTAATTTGATATGGTTCAGACAAATATCAGTTATCTTTTCTGTCATGATGATAGATGACTATAGTCTGTGGATATTATTTAGAAGTGTTTTTGATCCTCACAAGTTGTTGATAACTTAATATATATCTGATTGATAATGATACCTTGATACGTCTTACCAATATATGCAATGATCAGATCTGACAGTGAATAGGTGGAACAGGTTTAGGGGGAAAACATGATATGCTTCTAATAAAGCATTATTGGCATTATATTTAGAAGTCTTTGGTATCTAATCAATGATGATGAAGCTTATGTGGTTAAATGATACATCTTACTGTATTACGGTTATGAATTTCCCATGATAAAATCTCAGATGATACTTGGGGTAACATAGTTGGTATTCGGATCAGATTTATGGATGATTGTGAATTACCTTTTGATGATGCATATAATACATATATGTTGCTTACATGGTGATCTTCATTGGGACAAGGAGAAGTACAAAGCTTAAGTACACAACTTCATTATTTGATGATGAGCCACTCATTTCTTTTATGCTACTGTCATCATGCCTTCGAAGATGCATACAGTTCATATGGTGTAGTTATGATATAGGATTCCTATATATCTTGGCTCTCACACGGTTGAAGACTATTGTTGTTGATGATATCAAGAAATCTTGACAAAATGACCATGAGCTCATAGTTTGCTAGATACATATTGATATCTCTTTGATGCATACATGGATGATTACTCAAGTTGCATATTGTTGGTTGGCCAAGAGAATGGTGTTATTGCAGGTCACATGAAGACATAACTATTTGAGGACATGGATATTCGATCACATGGCTTACTTAGTCACATAATGATGATGATTTATTACCCTATGATGATAGTTAATAATCATATATGTTGATTATCCTGGTTAATTATTATTGGGATGTTCCCTAGTGATGATACATGGTTGATATATTGAAGGTCCTTGTGGAAAGATCATGTAGTTCTTGATGATGATATGAAAGATCATGTGATGACTATGGTGTTTTCACATATGATATGGTGTGAATGATTTTGTTACTACTTGGAGATATGATGTATGCTGAGTTGATTCATGGGAGGAAACGAAGCAAGTTGATCTTGATGAGATCAAGAGGATGAGTTGATATCTATATGCAGACATACTTTGTCACAGGTTGATGATACATACGCTGACATGGACATATACAGGTTGTTGGTCTGGATGCTGTTGACAGATGATTATGGAGCAGATCATACATGGTGTATGATAGTTGCTGATGACTATCATGGTCTTGTCTCTGTTATAATGTCATGTATATAATTCAATGTAAAGGTATATTGAGACCCATGATGTAATAATTTGTCTCTATCTGTTGTGGTCTTTTGATGAAGTCCCTTTTTGGTCATATGATGTAAGGTGTACCCCCACTATGCATGGGAAGGATGATGTAATAATATCTATTGCAATCATGTATAAACATTTGGTATATCCCCACTTGGTTGGGTGAATGAGTCAAATTTGGTATATCCCCACTTGGTTGGGAGATGGATGTATGTATGAGTCATTGGTGATAGGAAGGTCATTTGTGATGTATGTATAGAGTCATGTTCTTCTTTTAAAACATCTTTTTGTAGACTTTTCTTATGCTCAAGGGGAGCATGGACTCGATCATGGGAGCTCAATCATCACACTTCAGCATATCAAAGAATTTAGCATGCATTTAGGGGGAGCATGACCCTTTGCCCTTGATGTCAAAGGGGGAGAGTGACTTGGTGTGGTTGTTTCCATCAAGTCCAAAGGGGGAGATTGTTGGCATTATGATGTATGTGTTGTAATTGATGGAAACCCACTTGTGGCAGAACAACTCACCTGTATATGGTAACTAGATGAATCTACAAAAGAGATCTATCAGATGTGACAGAATACATGGTATTTGTTAACAGATGTGATGCAGGGCAATTCAAAGGAATCAATTCATAAGAAATGTACAATGGCAACTCAATAAGATGACAGTTCAAAGTGCAACAAGTTAACAACAAAGAATTGTTGCCATCAAGTCCAAAGGGGGAGATTGTTGGCATTATGATACAGGTGTTGTCCTTGATGGCAACTCACTTAGATGAAAGATCAAAGTATTGCAGGTTAACAACAAAGAATTACAGTTCATGCTACACAGAATGAATAAAGAAAGGTATATGCAGGTTCACCTTGACCAAGCCATGTATACACGCAGGTTCATTGAACAAAAGGAGCATATATGTACACACACACTTTCACAGAAGTAAAAGCGCGTATATATTGGGAAAAAAAGTTTTTGGATCCAAGGTATTTCTTTGGTCCAAGGTATCCGACCCAAGGTATTTGGTCCATGGTATTGGTCTGAGGTATTTGGTCCAAGGTATTGGTCCTAAGTGGCTTTGGTCCATGGTATTGAGAAAGGCATAAAACTATATAAGGAGGAGAAGATCATTAGGCCAAGACAAGCAAGTATTGAATATCTGATGAAGTGTGAGATCAAGTATACAGGTTATGGGTTTATGATGCTCTGCTTGATCTGAACCAAGGAGGAGCCTTAGTGGTTGATGGAGGAAAAGATCTAATGATGGATCAGGATCTTAAGGCTTGGAATGAATTATCTTTATGTAGTTTGATCATGTTTATTCTAGATTTGTATACTGATGCATGTGTTGTTCTGTAAATATTATGATCTGGGTATAACTGAAGTCTGGAATAACTACAAAATTATGAATGAATATTTACAGATGTATACGCTGGTTGACTTTGGTAAAAGTGCATATACATGCAGGTTCGACACATCGAGGTAGCATATACCTTGTGAATTATGATATTTTAAGTTGCAATTGGTTCTGGTTGTTGATGCAGAGTTCTGGGTTTTGCTTTATGTTTTGGTGACTGCATTCTGGTAACAGTGTTTAGATTGATTGTGATTTGCTTCAGTAATGATGGATGAGATATAATAATGGATCAGAATCATAATGACTTATCATTATGTGATCTAATGGGCTAGATCTAGTTGCTAACACATTTATTATCCTTTATATGTAATGGTCTGGGTATGTCTGAAGTTGGGAAGAGCAGAGAAGTTATAAGAAAGTATTTGTAGACCTATATGGTGGTTCGCTTTGATGAAGTTGCGTATACATGCTGGTTCGGCTCTTCCAAGCTGCGTATACAATCTGATGCATGGTTTCGGGGTTATAGCTGGTTTTGATTAATGATGTAGTGTTTTGGGTACAAATCTGTGTACTAGCTATAATGATCTCTTTGTTCTAGTTGATTTGTTGAATTTGATTAAAGTATGAATGAATGGTTGATTTAGTGGTGTCAGAGGTTGTCAGTGATTGATTGATTTTGGTTCATAAATTAATGATTGAGTTTCAGTGATAGGTTGATGCAAATATAGTTGATGGGTGTATTGCAGTGGTGATTGATTTGAGCTTCAATGTTGTTGATGGGTCCAGTATGAAAATTGGATGAAACATGGCCTTCAGATTATGGTGTTGTATTCCAGGACTATCTAGTTTGAAAATTTATGAAACATAGTCCTTGGAGTAAGAGAGAAGGTTGTAGCCTTCTATAGGTCGGCACCTACATAGTGGTAAACATATCGGCCATTACAAGAGCTAGGGGGTTGTAGCTCCCTTCCAATAGAAGCTAGAGAAAGAGAGAAGGTTGTAGCCTTTTGCAGGTAGAAGCTTGCATACTGGTATGAGTCTGCACCAATACAATGTTGTAAACATATTTTCTTATTGTTAAAAGAAGATATAGATGACAACAGTAGGTGGTTTTCACCCACATTGGGTTTCCACCTTAAATCTTGGTGTTCATGTGTGTTTCTTATGTGTGATGGTTCACTCTATTATTAACTGCATATGGTTACTGTTTAATGTTTAATAAAGTACTAATGCATAGATTAAAGAACAACATATGATGAATTAACTAAATCATTAATCTGCTGGATATACGCTTGTTTCCTTAAGCACAGTTGCGTGTACACGCGGGTTATCCACATGGAATTAGCGTATACAAATTTGAGTATGAAAAGATAATATTATTGACTTAATTAATACTAATTCACCCCCCCTCGCAGTGTTATTTCCAACATGCATTCCATTCAACTCTAATGGGCATGCTCTCACCCAATTCTCCACTCTTTTCTTTTCTCCTATGGCAAATTAGACTTGCCATGATTCCTCATGTGATTTCTTGTCCAATTGGAATTACTACATGATTTATGGTCTAACATAGCTATAGTTAAATCCCAAATAAATTAAAATATAGATATTTTAGTCACAAATATTACCTTCCATCTCAATTATGGATGTTTGATAGTCATTTTGTATGCTGTCCAACAGGGAAAATTTTAGGGGCTAATATTCGCCCATGGGCTAATTTTCTATATTTTTTCCAAAAAAAAGATTCGCTAATTTCCATTTTTTTGTGAAAATGATTTGCCCAAATTTGATAGAATGAAATTATTTTACCCTAAAAATCGCCAAAAAATTATATATAGACTATATATAAATATTATAAATTTGAATATTTTTACAAAAATATTTCCAAACATTTTATAGATTTCAGATTATGGACTAGTGGGATTTGCCAAGGTTTCTAAACTTTAAGATAAATTTACATCCTTAAAGTTTTCCCTGCTGTCCAACATTGCGTAGATCTTAGGTATGCTCTCAGTCACTTCTTAAATTGTTTCAGCCTCTCAGAGATTGTACAACTTCGACCCATCACTTTTATGTTGTGGGAAATCCTTCCTTAGGTGATTTTCCCTACAAGTCTAACATTCATGTGGTTGTCTACTAAAATTATTAATCTTTCTCATGTGGGTTGGGTAATTCAACCTATGTTCTTAAAAATTAAATTTCTATTGGGGTCAATTTTGATTCTCTAGAGTTAGGCCTTCCATTTTGTTCATAGCTTGCGATCTCCACTCCTTCTTATGCCCTTCTCCTTTGTATCTTAGACCACCTCTTGCCTTACAATCTCTCTTGGATTCTGCTATGGATTTTAAATTTTCATAATAGTGCTTGAAATTTCGGATTGAATCTTCCAAAGTTCATGGCTCATCGAATTCGATTTTTCTTTGAAGGATTGTGGCAGCCCACTAATGAATCTTTAAACCTTTGTCTTTTCCACCTTGAGGGAAGGCACATACTGTAGTAGCTCTAATAATTTAGTAATATACTCTTGATTAGATATATATCCCATTATAAGCTCATATAACTCCTTGGATTTTCTATCATAATACCATTTAGATAGAGATTTGGTCCTGAAATGTCACTCAAACTCATCCCATGAAAATTCTTCTTCTCTTATGTTTTCTACATTCTTTAAGTCTTCCCACTAGATATCAAATTTTCCTTTCAAGCTGAAGCGAGCCACCTTTTCTTTCATAATCTCAATGTAATCATGAACTTTGAAGAAAATTTTCGTCCCAAGTAGCTATGTTTCAACATCTTATGCTTTCTTTGCCTCACCATCAAATGCAGGAGGTTTGGATTTCTTAAATTCTTCTGGTACATACTCTCTCTTCCTTCTCTTCCCATGATGAGGATGTTGGTGACGATGTGGCATCTAGTGAGTAGTATCAAACTATTGTTCATAGGTGCTTGAATTATTTTTAGGAGCACTTAACATAGTACCTCCTTTCACAATGTCTTTACTCAACAATCTATGCCTCTTTCTAGATCTGCTTTCATTTGCCTCATTGGTTCTTTCTTCTTATTTTGTGGGACTCTACCTGCCTCTATGGCTCACTCCATATTGATGATGATTTTGCCTCTATAAGTATAAGAGGCTTTGTAATATGACTGCATTGACTTCTACCTCTCTCTCCTATGATTTAACGAGTGTTTTATTGGCATCCTTGTTCATTGTGCGTTATATTATTTCAACAACTAGTCGCACATGCGAGGGGGTGATAAACCCCCCTGTTTGTTGTGCTAAGCGTAGAAAGTGTGGAATAACCCCCCTGTGCCAAGGGAGTTTCCAGGGGGGCCAGTAGCCCCCCTGTATAGGTTCCAGGGGATCACCTTAGGATTTCTTTTTTTGGGCCCTATATTAGGTGGGAGGACCTACCTATGGTTTTGTGCATGGATTTTGCACATGGTTTTGGGTATGATGGTTTTCTACCCATGGTATTTTGTAGATCTGGTTAAGGGAACTACAACTATGTTCTAATCCAGGGTTAATGGATTGAGGTTTATGAATGCTTCAGCATGTGTATATATGTATTGTAACATTGAAAGGAACATAATGAAAAATCAATCTAGTATTCCTGGTTTTGGGATCTAGGGGTAAAGATTTGTGTATATTTGTTTTATGTTTTATGTTCTCACTATTGTTTATTTTCTATTTTTAGAATTCGTATGTAGGTAACTTCTATACAGGTTTAAAACCTACATTTGGTATCAGAGCTATTTTGGCTTCAAGGGGATGCCTTTCCTGCTAAGGGGTTTTGCTCAGACCTATGGTATAGCATGTTTAGTGGGAGATCTACAGGATTGATTCTTGCGGTGAAAGAAGATGGCGAGCAATGGAAAGATAGAGACTAGGAAATTTAATGGTCAGAGTTTTGAGTTGTGTAAACTCAATATGGAGGATCTGCTCGTGGATAAAGATCAGTGGATCATGGTAGATCTAGGTACTAAACCAATGATAATGTCATACGAAGACTAGGCAAAGTTGGATCGAAAAGCAAAGAGCACAATATAGTTGTGTATCTCATATTCAATATTGTTGAATGTATCAAGGGAAGCTACAATGAAGGCTTTGTGGGACAAGTTAGGGACTTTGTACCAATCTAAGTCTCTGGTGAACGAACAGTTCCTACCAAAAAAGTTGTATAACCTGAGGATGAAGGATGGAGACTCAGTGACAGAGCATCTGAACACCTTTAATACTATGGTAAGCTAGTTGTTATTCATTGGTATTAAAATTTCATATGAATATAAGTTCATCAGTTTGTTGTGTTCTCTACCACATTCGAGGGGTAGTCTAGTTGTGGCAATAGGTATCAATACAACTACCTTGAAGTTTGATGAAATAGTCTCATCCTTACTATCAGAGGAGATGATACAGAAAAATATGGAGATCCATAATGGAGATGCCTTGTTTGTACGAGGACTCTCACAGAGCATAAACAAAAATAAGTCCTCGAGTGGGAGATTTAAATCTAGAGGGAAATATAAATCTCCAGGAAGACCTGTAAAGGTGTGCTGGAAATGTGGAAAGGAAGTGCACTTCAAAAATGATTGTAGATCTAAATCTCATGAGAAAGGAAATGGATTTGATGATGCTCCTTCTGCAAAGGCAAATACCAACTCAGATGAAGGTGGGGATGTATACTTAGCTTCTTCTATAAGTACACATGTAGATCATGAGGCATGGTTGATTGAATCAGGTGCATCCTTTCACTTCGATCCCCACAAGGAGTGGTTCTGTGAGTATGAGAAATAGGATGGTGGTGATGTCTTCTTAGGGGATGAAACAAAGACTAGAATCGTCAGATGCAGAAAATTCAAGCTGAAGTTGCAAGGTGGAAGGATTAGAACACTTCTACGTGTCATGCATATTCCTGGATTGGCCATAAATCATATTTTTATCAGCAAGATAGATGATGAAGGTGTAAAAATGGTGTTTGATAAATATTCCTACAAGATGGTTCGAGGAGCACTGGTATTGATGTGGGGAGTTCAAATTGGAACTTTGTACAATCTTCTGGTTAGCACTATGATTGATGAGTGCAATCATTTTGTGGTTCCTAAAAGTGGAGAAGAAAATATAGTGGTCTCTGGAGAAAAGACCATGCTATGAAATCAAAGGATTGGACATATTGGAGAGAAGAGCCTCTGAATACTTCATGGTAATGGTATGGTAGAAGATATGTCTAATTTCTCTCTCGATTTCAATTTTTGTGAACATTGTGTATATGGGAAGAAGAATCGGATGAGTTTCCCCTCTTGTGCTAAGAGGGTGAAATGGATATTAGAGATTGTTCATAGTGATGTGTTTGGACCTGCGTCGTTTCCATCACTGGGTAAGTCTATGTACTATGTATAATTTATAAATGACTTCTCAAGGAATACATGGATATATTTCCTCAAGAAGAAATCTGAAGTCTTTGACAATTTTAAAGAATTTAAGGCTCTGGTGGAAAACCAGACAGAGAAGAAGATGAAGGTGTTGAGGACAAATAATGGTGGAAAGTTGTGCAAGAAGGAATTTGAAGAGTTCTATAAAAAGTGTGGAATAGAATGACAAAATACTACTCCTTACACACCTGAGAAAACTAAGTTGCAGTAAGAATGAACATGACATTGATGGAAAAAGAAAGAAGCATGCTCAGTGGTATCAAGTTAGGATAGGAATTCTAGGTAGAGGCGGTGGAGACTACATGTTACCTGGTTAATATATCACCTTCATCATTGTTGGTGGATAAGACTCCACATGAGGTATGGATTGGTAAGAAACCCTCTCTTTCACATCTGAGGGTATTTGGTTGTGATGAATATGTACATGTTCCAAAGGAGAAAAGAACCAAGTTGGATAGTAAATTTTAAAGGTGCATATTTATTGGGTATAAGGATGGTTTAATACTTTATAAGCATTGGAACCCAAAAACAAGGAAGTTTGTTGTTGAGCCTCAAAATTACTCTTTCCCTAGCAACTCTTCTCATTCCTTTTCTTTGTTTTTCCATAAGAAAGATGCATTCTCATCACTAATAACTGGAATACGTTGTCTTGAGGAGGACATTTAGTGATTCACATGTTATGCTTTTTATGTTTTGCTGTTTGAATCATTTTTTGTCTATTAGCTACAGAAGGCAGCCTACTCTATAGCTAGCTGGCTATTTTGCAGCTACCTCCATGCTCTAAAAGGTTCTAGGCGTTAGAGGGAGAAACTAGCCACATGGGCAGCTTTGAAATCATCATGACATGGACCTTGTCCTATTCATTCAGCCCATGTCAACAAAGAAGATGGCATAAGACTACGGTTAATGGATAAGTCAAACACAAAGAGACTGAGGGTAACAAGACTCTATTTTGTGGCTAATTAATGTGTTTCACAGTGATGGGAAGCGTTATCTAGATAAACTACCTATACCTACGAAATCCAACAGCCACCTGTATAAACAAATCCAATAGCCACCATGTCTTGGATTTATTTCTCCAGCAGCCAAGGAAGAAATTCTGCATATTTGTCTTCTAAGTGTTTGGCTGTAGCATGCTTTTCTCCACAAACAGTTATATGATTTTTCTTATAAATACCTGTGTAAGGTACCGAAGAAGGGAGTAATAGTTTTAATGTGAAATCAAAGTTATAGACTCTGTAATTTCTGGGCATTTTGTGTCCTTGTTTTAATATGAGAAGACCACATGTTTTTATGAACATCTAAAGGAGCTTTCTTAGAGTTGATTGAGTAATCGTAGTCTAATCAGTTGCAGAGGGCCCCTGCACTGAAGAAGGTTTCATTTTATTTATTTTTCTTCTTCTTGTTAATTGTGAATTCATCATTTTCTTTCTAAAATAGTGTTTATAATCATTTTTTTACTAACAGTGTTTATAATGCAATTTCTATCATTTTATTACTAACAGTGTTTATAATTTAGAGTAGTTTCCATTAGCTTGATTTATTTTTAGTTCTTATCGGTAGTTTAGAAGATAGAACTCAATAGTGTAATCTTGTTTCTTGAATTAAAAATTAACCTCATTTCAGGATGAGAGTAGGATTGAAGAATGACAAGGATACATTGTTGGATAGTTTACTTCATTTACTATTTTGCTAGTTTAAATTCTCAATTAAACTGATTAGTGTCATTTACTGTCTTTTCCATTTCATTTTTAGTCTAAAATACTAACTCATGGTGTTAATGAATGTTTATGGAAAACCCTTCAAGTTGATAATTCATCCTTAACTAAGTGGTTGAACATTTCATCTATGCAATGAGTTATTTCTACTTCTTTGTATTTTCTTTCTCTTAGATTAATGAAGTACAATATTACTTAAATGTCATCCCAATGAGACTTTCTCCCAAAATTGAGAGGCAGAGTAACTAAGTATTTCATTTAGTTTTATTTCTATAATTAGTTAGACATCAATTGCAAATTTCACTTTCAGTTTTAATTCATGATTTGGAAATAATGGTAAAATAAGAATAGAAAATTTGTTTTCATTTCTTTCTTAGCTCTGTATTCATTTTTATATTTTGATTATTCTTTAAGAAAGTTATATTTAGTTTTGATAATTTACATTGTAAATCATTAGGAATTAAAAGACCAAAAACCCCCAAAACAACATAAAACATAAAAACAACGAAGTAAGAAGGGTCAGCTAGCACAAATAGTGCACTACACTTCATCAGTTCACGATACTTGGATTGATAAATTATACACTAAATTGACCAAACATTTTGGCACCATTGCCGGGGAAGTGTAACTACGTAGCTTTATCTCTTACATAAAAAAAAAAATGATATGCATAGAGAAAGATACTCTAGGGGTAGATTTATAGCTAGAGGCAGGAGTTCAATTCCTACAACACCACCCACTCCACCAAGAACAAGAAAAGATACACCTCCATCCCAACTTCATACTCCTAGCCATAGAACTCCTGAAGTTCCAGGAGCAAAAATCCAATCAAAAGAATCTCCTACTTCATCTACCAAGTCAGTCCTAGGGGAGAAAAATCTTGAATCTCCAACAATAGGAGTAGGCTATTTCACCTCCATAAGGGAGCACATTTTAATTGAAGAATTAGGAATACTTGGTGAGGAAGAAGAAGTAGAACCTCTCTCCCATATCCCATTAATAGAAGAACCAAAGAAGGAGAAAGTAACCTTGCAGGTTGAACCCTATACTGACCCTGAAGAAACTATAATGGCAGAAGAAGGAGAATATGGAGAAATCACACTGTTTGGAGGAGGGGGTAGAGGAAGAGGTAGAGGAAATAATGGAGGAGGCAGAGGAAGTAGGGAAATAAATAATTCTTTTTTATTCCCTATAGTGGACGAGGAAACAAATGCCACAATGAAAAATATCTCACCTTCTGTCCTCCCAAACTTCCATGGGTTGAAAAGTGAGGATCCTGAAACATTCTTATTTGAGTTTGAAGTCTTGTGCAGAACCTATGATTATTTGAAAGACTCTCAAAAACTTAAATTGTTTCCTTCAACACTAAAAAGAGCTGCTTTGAAATGGTTCATGGGATTAGTTACTTAGTCCATTAGAACTTGGAATGATATGAAAAAAATGTTTTTGGATAGGTACTTGGATTATTGCATGCCTACCAATCACAAAGATGAAGTGTTCAAAATGATGCAAAGAGAGAATGAAAATTTAGAGGATTTGATTGAGATATTTAACTATAATTTGAAAAGAGCAAAGATGGGAAATTTAGATTAATATACTTTAAAATCTCTTTTATTGAAAGCCATTAGGGATGAATGGATAAATATCCTTAACATGATGGGGAAGGGAGATATCTCTCAACTTCCATTAAGTGACATAGGATAATTATGTGTTCATCTCTCAAGAGGGAAATCTAAAACTGGGAAAGGTCCAAGAGATCCTTCTCTTGCTAGAGTAGACAAATCTGCAACTAGATCTGTAAGTAGGGAAGAAATTGGTAATGTGCTTGATGAATTTAAAATTGATATTCTAGGGATTCTTAGTGAGGAAATAGACACCCTTAAATGACAAAACAAGAAGAAAACTGAGGCTGATGCTTTAGCCATTTTTTGTCCAAAATGCAGAAAAAAATAGGCTCTAAGAGAATGTCCTTTGGATGCAAAAGTTGTAGAAATTTGTATGATTTTCTTAGAAAGCCATGAGACCAAGGGTTGTCCTTCAATTCTCGTTCTTAAGGCTGTCTTTCAAGAGGAAACAGTCCCAAATTCTACAGAACCTCTTTGTTTTGTTGCTGGGAGACCTTGGTAGGGGCCACAAAATCAAGGATTTCATAATCAAATGTATCTTTAGCCCCCACCAAATTGGAATTCTTGCTAACAAACTTGGCCTCAATCTCAACTTCAATCTCAACTTCAACCTCAATCTTAATCTTGGGCTCAAGGGGTACAAAATACTTATGGGAGATTTTCTCAATATTATCAATATCCTCCATCATATCAGAATTATCCTCCTCCACACATTCCACAACAAAATCAGCAGCCACAACTTCAAAATCAAAACCCTCAACTTTCATTACCATTTCTACAACAATCTCCACAACGAAACCAAAATCCCCAACTTTTACTGCCATTTCAGCAGAGACCAAATCAACTACCTGCCCAACCATTACCAGACCCCAATAATAAAAATCCTCAAAATGCTTACATGGTAGAAGGACAAAAATTTCCAACCTTTATGATTGCTCCTCTAGATCTTAATGATGTTCAACTACGATCCGATAGCATATTAGAAAAGGAAAGACCTTCTATAGTTATTCAAGAACAAGATAATTCTGAGGAAGATTTTCTAAAGGTCAATAAAAGTTTTCATGGAACATCTCTCCAAAACCAAAACATTGAAAAAGAAAAACAAAAAGAATCAGTGAACACAACTCCTATCATTGAGCAACCATCATCTACTTCTACACCTCTTTTTCCTGAAATATTACAAATTGATAGAGGAGTAGAAACGTAGACTATGTTGCCCAATTATGATTTTCTAGATGAATTGAAGAATGTCTGTATCAAAATCCCTTTGCTAGAAGCCATTAAAGAAATTCCAATTCTAGCCAAAATAATAAAGGAGTTGAGGATAAAGGAACTAGGAAGAAAAACAAAGGAAACAAAAATAATTCACCTGGTAGGAAAATAGCAGACATAATGATGGGAAAAATTGCCATACAAAAATATGTGGATCAAGGAAGTCCAATTGTGAAAACACATATCAATGGAGTTGAAATTCCAAATACATTGACTGACTTAGGGGCAGCAATAAACATCATGAGCAAACAAACTATGGAGCAACTCAGGCTTCCTAATCTTTTTTACACACCTACCTTACTACAACTCGTAGTTAGATCAGTAATCAAACCAGATGGAGTGTTAGAAGATATTTCAGTATCCTTAGATTCTTGGGAATATCCTATTGATTTCATGATCTTAACTCCCAAGAACAATCTAGGAGGACATCCACTCATATTAGGAAGACCTTGGCTGGCCACAACTGATGCTTTTATTAGCTGTAGATCTATTGACATGTATATTTCTGATGGTAATTCAACAAAAAAATTTACTCTATATCCTCCAGCAAAAGCAATCACAGAAATAGATGACAAAGAATGAATTGATGATGAAGATGATATTTAGCCTCTCTTTATTATTTTAGATATTAGTGAAGATAGTCAAATTTTAAATACATTGGAAAATTTTGAATCATCTTCAGAATATGACCATTAGCAATTTCAAGAAAAATATAATGTTGAATATTTATTATCTAGGTAGATGTCTCTTTATTCTATGTAAGAGTTTGGTAGCTCTACAATTGATTTTTCCAAGTAGGACATTGAACATAAACAAAAGCTTGGAGAAACTACAACAAGAAGAGCTAATCAAAACATTACAAAAACATTCTTCTGCATTTGCATGGGAATACACTGCCATGAAAGGCATTAATCCTAAGACTTGTATCCATCACATCTACATTGAAGAAAATTGTATACCTATCAGACAACCTTAGAGACAGGGAAAATTTTAAGAACCCCCCCTAAATTTATATGTATAATAAATGGGCGAATCTCCATGGTATATAGGAAAAATGGAAGGCCATTTTATCAATAATATAATATGTATATATAATTTTTTGGCGAATCTTCACAGG
>APFE030454847.1:3205-13664 GCA_000404065.3 Pinus taeda | reverse complement strand
GGTTTATAAGGTTGGGATCACTGCGAGTAAGGATAAGATCATCAACATAAACAACAAGAATAATAAGAAACTTACCCAAATTCTTGGTGTAGACAGTATTGTTAGAATGACACCTAGAAAAGACAGTATCTAAAAGAAAGCTATCTAATTTGGCATACCAAGCCTGAGGGGCTTTCTTGAGACCAAAATGGATTTCTTAAGCGGACATAAAAGGCTGGAGTCTATTTGTATAAAGCTAGGATGTTGTTCCATATATATCTCTTCATGCAAGTCCCCATGCAAGAAGGTGGATTTAACATCCATCTGATGGACTTCCCATTTGAAAGAGGTAGCAAGGGAAAGAAAAAGGCAGATAAAGTTCATTTTGGCAACAGGGGAGAAGGTTTCAGTATATTTAATGCCTTCAACTTATAAAAAACCCTTATCAACAAGACGAGTTTTATGTTTATCAACTTTTCCATCTGGTCCAAACTTGGTTTTGTAAACCCATTTGCATCTAACAAGTTTTCATCCCTTTGGAAGATGAACAAGGTCCCATGTATCATTTTCCAATAATGAATGATATTATTCATTTGTAGCTATATTCCAATCTGGATGGCTTGAATCTTCTACAAAGGTGTTAGGATCATAATTCGTTGAAGCTTGAGCCAGTATAAAAGAGGCTCTATCTAGCTGAGAATGTGTACGGCATTGATCTGTAGGATCACCTGTAAGAGAGCCTATTGCATCCCGAGTAGCGCAGAACCATTTTGGAAGCTAAGGAGCTAAAGGAGGATCTCAAGAAGGTGGCATAGGATTGGCATCCTCATTGTTATCATCTCAAGAAGGAATATTTTCAAACGTATAAGGGATAGAAAGAGGTGGCACATCCGCCAAACTATGCTCGTAAGCTGATATATATTTAACAAACTTTACATCTATTCTAATGATAACATTTTTGAATTTAGGTTGAAGAAATTTATATCCTTTGACATCTTCAGAATATCCACCAAAAATACAGTCTTCACTCTTAGGTTCTAAAGCTTTATGTTCCTCATCTGGAATATGGGCCCATGCTTCACTTCCAAAAACACAAAAAGTGACTTACATCTGGTTTAATTGAGCTCCATGCTTCTTCTGGAGTGATATTATTTAAAACCTTAGTAGGAGTGTGATTTACTATGTAATTTTCACAGTTAATTTTTTCTACCCAAAAATTAAGACTAAGTCCTTTAGATTGAAGCATACAATTAGCCATTTCCTTTAAGGTGCGATTTTTCCTTTCAGCTACACCATTTTGTTGTGGATTATATGGAACAATATGTTGCAATTGAATTCCATGCTCAGTGAAAAATTTGATGAATTTGTTGTTAACATATTCTCTGTCATTATCATATCTTAACTTAAGAATTTGATGTCTAGATTCTTTCTCAACAAATGCCTTAAAGGCCAAGAACATGTTAAAGACTTCACTCTTGAGTTTTAAGAAGTATTTAGATAAATTAGCAATGAAAGTTAAGAAATACTTGTAGGAAAATAATGAAACAATTGAAGGTGGACCACATAAATCACTATGCATAAGTTGTAAAGGGGTTGAGGTGTGCAAGAGGCACGTTTTTCAAAACTATCCCAATGATGTTTTCTGAGTACACATCTGGAACAAACACCATCTCTGCAAGATACCATAGGTTTTCTTTACATATATTTTGAAGGGAGCGATAGTTTAAGTGACCAAATCACTCATCCCTGTTATAAACATTTTTGGGCACTTCAACCCCAATCATAAATGTCCATAAACTGAGGGATCCTAAGTCCCTAAAAGTGTTGCTCCACTGCCTAAAGGAACAAGGTCAGCTGATTACATCATCTCCTAGAAGTCCTCCACTAAAAACTACTCATAAATGGTCAAAACTAGACCATACTAAAAGCTCAGTGCAGAGGGTGTGATGCATACCACCTTCCCAGTGTACAAGGTGTGATGCATATTGAATTTCTCCTCCGTAGGGTGCGATGGTCGGGAATGGACAAATGGCAGGGACAAAAATGCGAGGTGGAAGATCATGGAATCTTCAAGAAGCTTCCCCTCTGACACTTGCCTCTCTATTTTCGACCAGGGATGAGTAAGAGATCCTCATTCTCCAAGTGGAAGCAGGAACTATCAGAGAGAAGACACTAATCAAGATCCTAGAAGATGACTCACCTCCCTATAATCATCTATATATGGATCCCTCATCACAGAGGTCCAGAGGCTGGAATTTTGTATCTTATAGAGAAGTGCTATTGGTTTTCTGGTGTACATTCATAGTGTTGGGTGATCTAAGCTTTGCTTGAGGTGAAGAAGGGCTTCCCAGCTGGAAGATGATGTTGGGTCAGAACATATGGTTGTAATCCTCTTACTACTTTTCATCTTAATAAAGTTATTCTAGTTTTCTTCCATATTCTTGTGTACTTGTTTATATATACATTTATATGGTTAACACACATCTGGTCCTGTGTTATTTATGAATATAGACCTTTGTTTCTTCGATAGTAGTATGTTATTTTCATTCCACAGGTTCTCTTTGAACCTAGGCAGACGAAGGAGAAGCGGCGAAGCTCTATCAAGAAGGAGAGGAAATCAAGCGCAAGACTAAGGTTGGTCTTCTTGGTTCTCCTCTTGTCTATTTTCATAAAAGAAAACGAAAGTAGACTTTACTTGTTTGTTTCTAAGATAGCCACCCGTCTTAGTGGGAATAGCAGCATCTGAGTGGACACTATTCCTTGTAACAAAATGGCAACCATACTGGGGAACGACTAGATTATTTGTTAGCCTATCTATCTTTGTTTCTTTTATAAACTTACCGACGGAGCCTGAAGCCAAGCCAGCCAGTCTTCGAACTGCAGTTGTTAAACAAATGCAAAGTAAATCAATGCTGCTTCAGTCTATCTCCGAGTTTTTTTTATGAATTAAACAACCAATCTACAAGCAGTCTAATTTCCCTAAGTGGTGGCTCTAGTAACCTCTTTAGATCACCCCTGTGTTTTACATATACTAAACACTACTTACTCGGCCTAAATCCCTGAACTGAATTGCAAACTATGAGTGGAAACGTATTTAAAGACTCACATTGGTACCATCGCACCCTGCCTTCAAGGCAGACTGTATGCATCGCACTTCCCGAGTGCAGTAGGTGCGTTGCGTACTGAATTCACAGTGTGACAGGTAAGATGGTCAGAGAAGGTTAACTTTACCTTCAAACTGTGGTTTTTTCTCACTGTTTTCAGTCCTATTCAGGAGTTTTGCTGTCTGTAGTCATTGTATATCTGTGAAAACCCCCTTCTCTTGCATTATTCTGCCTCCTTAGTGCAAAGAACTATAATTTCTTTTATGTATTGTGCGTCATTTTCAGTTCTCGTTTGCAAAAAAGTAGCATAGTCGAACTGTCGTTTCTGGATCTGAAAATGTCGTAGCTGTTTTTTGCAGTTTTAGAAGACAATCCTATTGTTCTTGATAGCCGGGTATACAGTTACTATTGCATATGATTTGAATTAGTAGTTTTTAAAGTGTCGAAAAGCAATTTTCATTTCAAAATCACAAAGTGTCTCTCTTACCTTCACTCCATTTTGAAAAGAAATTTGTTGAGCATTGTCGCTTTAAAAGTAATTCAGATTTGCACATAGATTTCTTATCATCATTCATACATTAAGAAGGCTGAAAACAAATACATGCATGTGCATTTTCATTTCGACTACTTGGTTTGGTTTAGGACAGTGCATTTAGCGTGTGCTCTGTGCTCTTTGCTGCAAGATACTTAACTTTCTTTCCTTAGTAGCTAGGATTTTCATTGCCGAAAGAAGATTAAACATTTGTTTATCATCTTAGACTACATTTTAGGAATTATATACACATCACACGGTGAACTTGAAAGGAAAATTTTTAAGAAAGATCAACTTAAAATAAATTTAATGAATCTAACAATGCTTTGGAACCTAACGCACAACATCTAGAGGTCTAGGCTAGAGACGTATTCCGGCGTCGTAAAACCTAGTAACTGTTGTTTTCATTGTTGGTTGGGTGATTCCTCCACTTTGAAGCGACAAGTGCCAGTACGGACTTGTGCTCCCACGTACCATCGAGTATATATTGGGAGACCACAATAGGCGCATCCTTTTTCCTTAGTAAGTCATGTCTGCCGCCCTATCGATCGTAATGCATTGAACATAGCATTCAGGAAGATTGACTGCCGTAATGTAAAAAGTATTCTGCAGTTTTGCGATTGGTTTGGTAATCCCCTCTGCCTAGATCTCCAGAGAATTCCATTTTGCTCCTTTTCAGACTCCTTAAAAGAAAAGGTCCTATGAGTGGTTGTCACTTCAGGCTCAATAAAAATCAAAGGCGACTAGTGTCATCTTTTGTTTTTTCTCGACTCTTTAAAATTGAAAAAACAAGTTGTGTCAAAGCGTCTAAAAATTTATTTTAAATCGGAATAACAACACAAATTCCCCCGTTGGTCTTTAGGTTGAGAAAATGGAGTCTACCAAACAAGGATTTCCCCTTGGAGGAAATCCTTGTCCCTTCTCCTCTTGGGGAGATGTTGGTGCACCCCATATGGCCACTTTGTCACTTCCAGGGTTGATAATTGGTTTTCATGTCTGGATCTTCTCTACCTCTGTCGTTCAGAATCCCGTAATTCCTAAAAAGTCAAGTCAGCAACTAGATGACACTAGAGTTGCCTCCCAACCTTCTACTTCATCTGATTCTTCCTCTCCTCCTTCCTCTTCACTTGATAAAGCCGATAAAGCTGAAAATCAAGTAACTGAGATGAAGAAGAAGCAGAAAGAGAAAAAGGAAAAGAAGAAAAAGGAACCAAAATTGAAAGGGGGAAACCAAGCGTCATCTAGCGAAAATCCTCACACCGCACCGTCGAAACCTAAATCTCCTTGTGTCATTTGCAATGGAGACCACTATCTACCGAATTGTCCCTGATCCTCGGATCTTAAGGGACTGGTCTCCTCGTTTGCACAATCCGGTGGCATCAACCTCTGACGATCATGTTGAATGCACACCATCAACCAGTGAAAGTGAAGCACCTGGACAAAAAAGGAATCCTAGATTTCCTTGTAAATTGTGTGAAGGCAATCACACCGTCCACCGTTGTCCCTTCCTTGATGAAGCTAAAATAGTTTTGGATGACCATCCTGCTTCACCGCTACGGCTTCCTCCTAGATATAAAAAACTCTTGCCAAGTCCTCCACTGGTTGAAAATCCGGCTAGCCCGTCATTATGGTCAGCCGAAGCGTCTATCATTGAAAATGAACCCTCTGAATCCATACCAAACGAAAGTCAAAAGGTCGAGACAACAGTTGATACCGTCACTGAAGAGAAAGAGAACAACACCGTTCAAATTATTTTCATAAACACAGATTCTGATGAACTTGGGGGTAGTCCACCCGTTCCTTTATCACAGGGAGGAAGTTCATCAAAGTCATATCCAGGCGTCTATTCGGCCCCACAACCAAGCAACCCAGTCGTTTCCTTCGACTGGAATCTACTAGGCAGATGTTATTCTCTTAACCTTCAAAAGATACCCAAATACAAAATATGCGAAGAAAGATACCCAGAACATAGAATAGTGAGAGTCAACAAAAAATATTTTATTATTCAGAAAGCAATGTTCACTGGCCTCTTCGAGGGGGCAACCTCCAATAGAGCAGAGCTCGATTCAAAAATAAGACACGATGCTCCTCGCAGGGAGTCTCTATCCTTTATATATGACTCATACATGCAATATCGTGGATCAATACCATGAGTTTTATTAATACCATCTATCTAATACCATGGCCCATTTGCAACTAACTGTGGTCCCATCATTAATAGCAGGTTAACCACTTAAAATTATTAATATGGGCTTTATTGACTCTTTATTATGACGTGATCCCACAACATAAATAAGGGGGTTAGGGTGGGACCCTTAACATGCCCTCCCCCTTAAGAATAACCTTGTCCTCAAGGCTGAAGCTGTGGAAATTGCTGAAGAATAGTGGCTGGTTCCCAAGGTGCATCTTCCGGAGAGGTGTCTTTCCACTTGACGAGGACTTCCCTTACCACTCGGCCACGCAAGGGCCGTTCTCGTGTGTCCAGGACCTATTCAGGTTGGAGCCAGATTGACCCTTCCTCGTCCAATTCAGGTAGACTGGTTTGAATTCTGCAATTGTTCCCAATCACTTTCTTGAGGCATGAGACATGGAAAATTGGATGGATTTTTGCAGTAGGCGGCAAAGCCAGCTTATATGCTACTTATCTAATGCGCTGAAGTACTTGATATGGTCCATAGAATTTTGGAGATAGCTTCTGACAACCCTTGTCTTTGAGTGATGTTTGCTTATATGGTTGCAGCCTCAAAAATACCTGATCCCCTTCTTGAAATTAGGGCTCTGAGCGACGCTGGTCTACCTGTTGCTTCATGCGGTTTTGAGCTTGATGAAGATTCTCTCTATGATGGGCGAGCATGGTTGAACGGGCTTGTAGGAGTTGATCCACTGCTTGTACCTTTGAGCATCCCTTGATATAAGAAGTAGGGGAAGGAGGGAGTTGACCGTATACTGCTTCATAGGGAGTCATTTTGGTGGTGGCATGATAGTTGGTGTTATACCA
Organism: Pinus taeda; assembly: GCA_000404065.3. NCBI lineage: Eukaryota > Viridiplantae > Streptophyta > Pinopsida > Pinales > Pinaceae > Pinus > Pinus taeda. The sequence continues at coordinate 7,051 of APFE030454847.1, read as the reverse complement.
CCATTCAGCCAGAGGTAACCACTGTACCCAAAGATGTTTCTTTTCTGAAGTGAAACACCTAAGGTAGGTTTCTAGACATTTGTTGACGGCTTCAGTTTGACCATCTGTTTGTAGATGATAGGAAGTGTTGAGTTTTAGTTGGGTGCCTTGTAGCTTGAAGAGGTCTTGCCAAAAATTACTGGTGAATATTGGGTCACGATCGAACATAATAGAAGTGGGCATGCCATGCAATTTGAAGATCTGATCCATGAAAGATTGAGCGACCAAAGTCAGTGTAAACGAATGGTGTAGGGCGCAGAAATGAGCATACTTCGAAAGTCTGTCCACAACCACCATGATGAATAACTTGTTTCCGGACTTTGGAAGACTTATAATGAAATCCATAGAAACCTCCGTCCATATTGATGCCAGGATGGGCAATGGTTGTAATGTGCCTGGTGCTTTGACAGTCTCCCCTTTGTCGCGTTGACAAACATCGCATTTTGCTACAAAAGTAAGGATGTCCTTTTTCATGCCTGTCCAAAAAATGATCTTCTGGTGCGAGCATACGTCTTCTGAAAGCCTGAATGTCCTGCAAGGGGGGATGAGTGCAATTCTGCCAAAATGCGACTTTTGAGGCTGGATGTTGGTGATATTACGACTCTGTCCCTGTAGCGAAGAATCTCATTCTGCCACGAGTAGCCCTTGGTGGGATTTGGATCCGCCTGCAATTGAGAAATGAGTTGGGAGAGCCTGGGATGTGAAAACCATTCCCTGCGAGCCTCTTCAATCCATTCTGGAATGGGAAGGGAAATTGCTAGCAGGGTACTTTCTTCCTCAAATTGGCGAGATAATGCATTTGCTACACTATTTTCTTGCCCTTTTTTGTAAACGATCTCATAATCATATCCCAGCATTTTGGCGAGCCATTTATTTTGTTGTGGGGAGGATAGGCATTGCTCCAAAAAATATTTAAGACTGTGATGGTCTATGTGGATTTGGAAACATCACCCCAGTAAGTAAGGTCGCCAGGTCTCTACTGCATGTAATATGGCCATCATTTCCTTCTCATAGGTAGATTGACCCAGATTCTTCCCACTTAGTTGTTGGCTTGTGAAGGCCAAAGGTCGACCTTCCTGCATTAAGACTACCCCAATACCTGTACCCGAAGCATCACATTCAATGACAAAAGATTTGGTGAAATCCGGTAGTGCTAAGGCTAGAGTGGAACACATAGCATTTTTGAGAGCTGTAAATGCCTGCTGTGCATCCTCGTTCTAGAAGAATGAATTTTTCTTCAGGAGCTGTGTGAGGGGCTTCGCTATGCGACCATAATTCCAGACGAATTTGCAATAATATCCTATGAGACCCAAAAATCCTCTCAGGCTCTTCAAGGTATTAGGTTGAGGCCAATTCTGCATTACCTGGATCTTTTTGGGGTCCACCTTGACATCTGCATGCCCCATAATGTGGCCCAAATACTCAACTTCTTCCATGCCAAACGAGCACTTGGACATCTTAACAAATAATTTATGCTTGCGGAGTAGTTGCAAGAGTAGATCTACATGCTGAAGATGTGTGGCCCAAGTGCAACTATAGATGAGGATGTCATCGAAGAAGACAAGAATGAATTTCCTGAGATATGGTTTGAAAAAATTGTTCATAAGGCTCTGAAAAGTAGATGGGGCATTACAAAGACTGAATGGAATGACCAAGAACTCATAATTGCCTTCATGACTTCGGAAAGCAGTCTTTGGAATGTCGACTTCCTTCATGCGAATTTGGTGGTAGCCTGAGCGAAGATCCAGCTTAGTGAAGAATTGAGCCCCATTGAGTTCATCCAGCAAATCATCAACCACCGGGATGGGAAATCTATCTTTGACTGTCAACTTATTGAGGGCCCTGAAGTCTGGACACATCTACCATTCCCCATCTTTCTTGAGTACCATGACCACCGGTGATGAATAAGGACTAATGTTGGGACGTATGACACCTGCTTCCAAAAGTTCCTTGATTATTTTTTCTATTTCATTCTTTTAGGTGAACAGATATCTGTATGGGCGCACATTTGGGGGTTGGGCCCCAGGAACCAAGGTGATGCTGGGATCATGTTCCCCTCTCGAGGGTGGAAGTGCATGAGGCTTGTCAAAGACCGGTAGATGGTTATTTAAAATCTGTTGCATCTCAGGATGAATCGGTGGAGACTTGGTTCTGACTGCCTAGATGGCATTAAATTGAGTTATAACTCCATGATGGCCCTTTTTAAGCAATTTTTCCATCCTATGCGAGCTGATGATAGAGGGGGCTCTCGCCTGGAGTCCACGGAGGGTATGTGTGGAGTTGTTCTGCTTAAAACTCATATATAACGCCTCGAAATCCATTGTGTTTGGCCCAAGAGTGTGAAGCCATTCAGCCCCGAGGACAATGTCGCACCCACCCATGTGTATTGCAAACATGTGGGTCTTCAACTCATAATCCCCCATTTGAAGTTTGACATTTTCACAACAGCCTTCACATTTCATTGTTCCCCCATCCGCAATTTGGACTTGGAAGTTAGAAACTGCTCGTACAAAACAATGCACTGCTTCCGCAACTTTTTGATGGATGAAATTATGTGTACTTCCACTATCAATCAAGACCACTACTGGGTGATGTTTAATAAAACCTCTGATTTTGAGAGTTTGAGGTGAAGAAATCCCTGCCAAAGCATGCAGTGAAATAACTGGTTCGTCAAGGACATTGTCCTTTTGGTTTTCCTCTTCTACCGCCTCAGGTTCCTCAAGTGGTGGGTCTTCCTCCGATGAACTGTAATCAGTGGCATCAATTTGAAAAAATTTGGGCTCCTTGCATTTGTGACCTGGGGAGTATTTTTCATCACAGTAGTAACATAATCCCTGCTTTCTTCTTTTCACCATTTCTGCAAGTGACACCTTTTGAACCTTAAGTGTTTGAGTCGTGTTGTGAGCCTGTGTGGGGCGACACTTGGCGGTGAAATTTGGGCGAGTGGATTGGGCTGCTAACGCACGTTCCACATTACGAGCTACCTTGCAAGCCACCATCCATGTGGGAGGGTGGTGCAGTTGGACGTGGGCTTTTATGGCCTCTTTAAAACCGCCAATAAAACATTTCGTGTAGAACACAGCTGAGAGACCCCTAGTGCGGAAGGCTCAGGCTTCAAAGTCTGTAATATATTCATTCACTGTGCCAGTCTATCGGAGCTTAGTAAGACGACCCAAAAAAGAAGATTCCTGGTCAAAGCAGTCTATAAGATATTTTTTGAAGGTGGCCCAAGTCAAAATGGGTGCACCGCAACATTGATGCCATTCCCACCATTGCCACCTTCATTGTCCAAGTACATGCTCCCCACCATAAGCTGAGACTCATTATCTAAGATGTTATTCAGATTGAAATACTGATCCATTTGTGCTATCCATGTTGCCGGGTGAGAACCATCAAATTTATGCATATCCAACTTGGGAGGTCTCGGACAGGATTGTTGTTGTTCTGGGCCCCAGAGGTGAGGAGAATGGCTAGACTCACCCTCACTGTGTCCATTGCCAATATACGCCTCCTCAAGGGCTTCTTCCTTTCCCTTCGGGATTACACTCAGAATTAATATTTTTAGTCTGTCAAGCTGAGTTTGGAGGGAGTGCAAGGTTTGTTCAGGTTTGTCCATCCTCTCATTGGCCATAGCTTGAGCTCTAGTTTCTACCATGCACCGCTTGATGCTCTTGAAATTTGGGACCGCAAAATTTTTTTCACTAAGAATTGAATGGTACCACCATGATCATCTCGTCATCCTGATTCTGATGAGCTAGATCACCAATAAGTGCCTCGGGAGATCTCAGGTTTTTTTTTTTTTTTTTT
>APFE030454844.1:0-11951 GCA_000404065.3 Pinus taeda | reverse complement strand
AAATAATAAAAGCAAGCATTGTCTTTTATTAAAAAAAACATTGTTTAGTTAATGAATATCAAACTCCATTCAAATAAAAATTCCATCAATAAATTTAATGGACAAAAAAAAGGACTAATACAATTATATTAAAAAAAATCGAATAATAAAAAAATATCAAAATAATAAAAACAAGCATTGTCTTTCTTTTATCTTAAAATAGTAAAAAAAAACATTGTTTAGTTAAAGAATATCAAACTCGATTCAAATAAAAATTCCATCAATAAATTTAATGTGTTAAAATGTTATCCTACCATACACAACATGCTCAAATGCTATAGTTGTTCACACTGGAAAACGCACGTTATCAACTGCTCTCTGCAAAGTCTTATTCACCCATTGTTAGAGTCTAAGTTTTATATTTCTTAGTGATTCATCATCGAACTCTAGTTCGTACCGCTACTCTCCTGTCCCTTTCTCGATTGGTAGTAACATAATGAATATCCATAGATTTCCTGTCACTCAATTTGACGGTATTAGTTGCCATGTTAGCCAGCAGCCGAGCACCAAAGGTTTTCCTGATTGTGTCGGCGTTCTTCCCGGCTCCATATCAAACAACTTACATTCATTGCCTGTCACGCTTTACACACTGCTTACTATTTCTGTGAGTTGAAAGTTTGGATGATTGCTACTTCACACATTCACTTGGTCAGTTATCTGACAATTTAATAGAAATTCTGCAATTTCAGTTAAATTTATTATAGGATTTATTTTATTTTTTATTAGTTTAGTATTGGTGAAATTACATGACGATATAGAAATTCTGCAATTTCAGTTAAATTTATTATAGGATTTATTTTATTTTTTATTAGTTTAGTATTGGTGAAATTACATCATCGTCATGTTTAGGAATAATACTTAAATAAAGTAGACAATTGTGTTATGTTCCAGAACAATGATTAAATAAAACAAACAATTAAACCCACTACTTAATATTGGAGAATGCTTTAATGACTTACTCCATTATCATCTATTCAAAACCCTGTAAACAAATGTTAAATACTTTTCGCATTCCATTACTAATGTACACTACTGTGATTTGAAAGACAAAGTTGGGTGGTTGTTACTTTTCACATTCCACTGGCAAGTTATCTAACAACGTTAACAGAAACTCTGCAACTTCTTTTACGAGATGCATTTCAGAGTTGAAAGTTGGATGATTGCTCCTTGACACATTCCATTGGTTAGTTATCTGACAATGTTAACAGAAATTCTGTTTTCTGACAATATTAACAGAAATTCTGCAACTTGAAGTACGTTTCTTCTACTAGTTGCACTTTTGTGAGTTGAAAGTTGAATGGTTTTTACTTTACACATTCCATTGGCCAGCTGTCTGACAACGTTAACAGAAAATCTTCAATTTCAAGTAAATTTCTCGGGTTGTGGAAACTACATTCTCTTATCATCTTGATCCACCACTGTTTTTCTTCCCATGAATTCCATGGAGGAATCAAATGAATAGCGGAGAGAGAGACACTCTACAAGCAGATGTGAACCTCAATGACAGATTTTTGGACAGTGATTCGAAATGATAATAATTTTTTCAAGGAAGATTGGAAATGGTAATGAAAAAAAATTCAAAATGCCAGAATTTTTGAGAAAAAATAGTGTGCCAAGCAAATGTGAATCACATGTTCTCCTACCATTTGAGGCCGTGGACGATAGATACTGCGTCTGGTGATACTAATTTTCGGGGATGTAAAACATATGGCCGCGTTTTGGTTGAAGATGCTGGGAAGCTTGATCCTGTCATTGGTAGAGATGAAGAAATTCGGAGAGTAGTTAGAATTTTGTCTCGGAGGACCAAGAACAATCCCGTGCTCATTGGAGAGCCTGGTGTTGGAAAGACTGCTGTGGTGGAAGGGCTGGCACAAAGAATTGTTCGAGGGGATGTACCAAGCAATTTGCTAGAAGTGAGATTGATAGCCTTGGATATGGGAGCTCTAGTGGCTGGTGCCAAATAGCGAATTCGAAGAGCGACTTAAATCTGTATTGAAAGAGGTAGAAGAAGCTCATGGAAAAGTTATTCTCTTTATTGACGAAATACATTTTGTTCTGGGTGCCGGGCGTACTGAGGGATCAATGGATGCTGCCCATTTATTTAAACCGATGCTTGCTCGGGGCCAACTTAGGTGCATTGGAGCAACTACTGTGGAAGAATACCGGAAGTATGTGGAGAAAGATGCTGCGTTTGAGCGACGATTCCAGCAAGTTTATGTAGCTGAACCTAGTGTGACAGACACTATTAGTATCCTTCGTGGTTTAAAAGAAAAGTAAGAAGGTCATCATGGTGTGAGAATATTGGACAGAGCACTTGTAGTTGCTGTCCAGTTATCAAGTAGATATATCACTGGGCGACATCTTCCAGACAAAGCAATTGATCTTGTGGATGAAGCATGTGCAAATGTAAGAGTTCAACTAGATAGTCAACCTGAAGAAATTGAGGAAAATTAACCAGCATGGACTTTTTAACCAGAAGGCAAAAAAAAATGTTTTGTTGTAAATTTAGCTGAAAGTTAGACCAGCAGAGAAGTTAAATTTTAAATCGTTAGTGAATTTTGTATAAATATATGTACGTTGCAATGTAATGAATAAACTCTGATACCATATTAGAGATTACACTGCTGAACACACATCGCTCAACCTCTACCGCTCTGATATGGTATAAGAGCGATAGAGGTTGAGCGATGTGTTCAGCAGTGTAATCTCTAATAAACACCGAGGTTGAGCGATGTGTTCAGCAGTGTAATCTCTAATAAACACCGAGGTTGAGCGATGTGTGTTCAGCAGTGTAATCTCTAATAAACACCGAGTGTCTGGACTTTGCAACAAACCGAGGGCATCTATTAGAATCGGCAGGATTCACCTAATTTTGATTCAAAACAGCTTCCATTACAAATTATCAGTAATATCAATTTTGTTGCAGCTGAGACATACGAACTCAATACCGAGTGTCTGGACTCTGCAACGATTTTCAAACCAAGGGCATCTATGAGCGGGATTCACCTGATTTTGATTCAAAACAACTTCCATTATAAGTTATCAGTAATATCAAGTCTATTGTTTTGAGTTTGAATCTCATGCTATAACCGGTTTATTTATAGATTGTAACTATTTACTTTAACTCGAACTTGATTCCTCTAAATATTGTGAATCTAGCTTGATTCCTCTATATTTTGATTTTTTTTTTATCCGGAGGGATGAGGAATTTGCACTGTCTTTGTGGTAACTCACTTGAGAATCCTATATTATCAATTCCTCGGTCATTTCGAATGCTGCCAAAGTGTAGTTCACTTTGAAGACAATGTTGGAATTAACCCATACAAATTAGCTTTGTATTAATAAGCAATTAGTCTATCCAAATTACGACATTACTTATTACATGTTATTGCATTTCATGTTTAGCTTCCAAAATTAGATATATGAAGCTGTTCAATCATAAGTATCGTTTACTTTTATGAACATGTATACATTTGTTTTTGAGGGATCGCCTTTCACCACTTTGAGCCGATTAATGATTTTAATTATAAATAATGTATTAATTATTTCAATAAGTAGATTTAAATAAAGAAAAGTTAGACATTTTAAAGTTTAAACTTTTGTATCTAATGTTAAATAATTTATATTTAATGTTTAAAAAATAATTAAAATTGTATAAAGTTAATATATAAGTTTTATTTTTAACTATATTTATCATATCTTACTATATCTTAATGGGGATTGAATCATGTAACTTTAAATGAAAGTTGTTAACAACAGTACCGAAATTGTTTATCCAAAAATCTAATAAACAAAATTTCCATAAATATTTAATATTAAAAAATTAAAATCATGAAAAAAAATTTTGATTTTATTATTATGATATTTTAAAAATATTCATATTTAAAACAGTACTAATTAAATATATTTAATATTTAGGTATGTATCAATATATTATATCTTTTCATTATTTTCCCAAAACATAACTTTTCCACAAAATTCACCAAACATTTCTGCTAAATTTAAACAAACTCTGATGTCTAAAGTGAAGAATTGAATAAAAGATTTGACCTCCGGAATTTTTATTGAATATATAAATTACAATAATAATTTATTATTTTATGTTGAGTATCATCTTGCTAATTTATTTAAGAGTATAATATAAAATGTGTTTTTCTTAGTTGTATAGAGAAACAAGAACGTTGAATTTCATTTTTCTAGGATAAGGGTAGGTAGAAAACATGTGTCAATATACTATTTGAAAAAAACAATTTAATGTGTTTATTTGTTGGGATTAACTCTAACATTTAAGAGAGGAGAGATTATTATCTTTTGTATTTAAGTTTAAAATTTTCTTAATATATTTACTTTATTTTTTATAGTTGATTGGGCTGCAAGGTACTAACAATTTATCTAGAAGATGAGTACCATTAATTCTTGAAAATAAGGTGAGACATGTTATAATTCAAGTGAACATAATATTTTAAAAAATAACAACCATGCATGTGTGCATGTTGTGTGCTTGTTGGGACTAGCTTCAACATTTAAGAGGAGAAATTATTATCTTATTCAAATATTTTTCTTTATATATTTATTTTTTGTTTATCTAATAGGGTAGAATGGAACAAACAATATCACTTATAGTTTAGTGCTTGAGCTTGTGACATGATAACTCTAAACATTTTAGCACAAGGGATTAATTTAATCTAATGTTTTCAATGTTATTAAACATTTGGCTATTGTATTTGGATAGCTTTGTATAAGAGCTATGTCTAGGGAGAAACATAATGTTTATAAACATTTTAAGCATAAGGGGTTAGCTCAATCAACTGCTACCAATGTTGATGGAAACTTTAGTTCCATGCACTTGATGTTTAGTTTAAATATCCCCTTCAATCACTTATTACCATTGTTGATAGATAATTGACTAATTCCACACAATCAATATTTAGTTTCAATTCCCCATGTAAAATATGTTATGAGTATAATATTTTACACCAATAAATTTAACAAAAATTTTATCTATAGATAAACATCTCTTAAAATTTCCTTAACAAATTTTGGTAAATTTTAAAAATTATACCTTATCTATACTCCAAATCGACGCTTATTAATAATAATGAAATGAGATAATTAATAATTGTTTAATATAAATTAATATTTAATTAATCAAAATTATTATTTATAGAAAATATTACAGAGTATCTTTTTAAAAATTACGTTTACTTTTGTTTTGAAATAAAATTTCGTTGTTTTAACCTTGTAAATTAAATACATGTAACTTCATAATTTGTTAGCTTTCTTGATTACAATATATAACGTTAATCTCTATCTCGCATAAAGGAAGTTATGGGGTTAGAAAATTTGATTACAATCAACCATTTCCGGAAGAGGATTAATAATATGAGCATATGTATTGATTATTCTTTTATAAATAAATTAAACTTATAATTTAATGAATTTTAAAGTAATTTTTTACTTTAAATTAATTAATAACATATTCAACCATTACATTGTAACATCACTGGGGTGAAACCTCACTAACCATCGATGTAACATTGTGGATCGCCATTTGATATCAAAATGATCTCAAAACTTAGACACGCTGTGAGGCTTGGTAACAAGATAGCTTGTAAACTCGCAAGCGTCAAAATGTTACTGACCTCACTTTTGATTTTTGTGGTGTGTTAAATTTGACGTGCACAACAACATATGATGTGACAATGTTTTTATTCATTAAAAGAGCACTGCAGTTAGGAATAAATAATTGATTTATTAATGGGTGGTAAAGCGTGGAGTTGTAGATGTTTATTATTGGATTTTAGCAAACTATCTAACCATAAATATATACATAAATATACTTAACCCCACGCATTTATTTACCAATCAATTATTTGTTATCCTACCACTATAAAATAACAAGAAAAAACAATAAACAAACAACCCAAAACATATTAAAGAAACGCAGAACCACCACCATCAATGTAATCCTATTCAATGCAAAACCTACCTTATAATTGTAAATCTCTACAAAACAACTCTATTAAGAAAGTATTAAAATACATTCAAAACCAAAATTCTCTCTAAACATAGTTGCTAGAAAATAATTATTAAAAAAATACACTATACATACATTGGATTTAAAAATACACTATACATATCACTACATCCTGCAGTTGCTCCCTTACTCTGGTTATTGTCTCCAGTTGATCTTTTAATCTGGTAACTTATTCTTTTTCTACGTCGTTATTTTCATATGCCATGAGAAGTTTAATTTCCTGATAATCTTCATCACTATTGGACAAGCCATCACTATTATCATGAGTATAATAACTTCTATTACCTTCTTTAGACATCTTTCCTTTGTTATGAGGGCATCTAGCAGCGTAATGACCAACTCTACCACAAGAAAAACATTTGAAAGGTAGCTTACCTTTGAACCTTCCAGATCCCCGTTGAAGCTTCTCGACAGAATTTACCTCATATTCTTTTTTTGAAATGTATCTTGATTGATTGATTTTTTTTTATTTTTTATTTTTGATACTTTAAATACGGTTTCTCTCATATTTGATGGTCCTTCTTTTCTCATTTCAAAAGCAGTTAAGATTTCGTGAAGCTGTGTCATCGTGATATTTTGTAGATCTTGCTTTTCTTCTATGGTAGACACTTTGGGTTCAAATTTAGCAGATAAGGATCTTAAAAATTTTTCAACTAAGTTAACTTCCTTTATCTCTTCACCGAGATTCTTCATACAATTGACAGCCTCATTTATACGTAGAAAGTAACTAGCTATGCTTTCATCACTATTCATCTTAAGAGTTTCATACTGAATTCTGAGAGTTTTAAGCTTAGCACATTTTAATTGAGAGTCTCCTTCATAGCTCAGAATGATTTTGTCCCATATTTCTTTGGTTGATTTGAGCTGCATGACGTTGACAAACTCTGATTTTGACAAACTTCCCAATAAAATAGTAACAACTTTGGCATTAGTTTCGTATTGCTTTCTACCTGCCGTATCTGTAGGAATTGCTAATGGAAATGTATATCCTCCTTCCATGATTTCCCAAATATCTTTTCCAAGTGAATGTAGATAGGTTGTTGTTCTTATCTTCCAGTAAACAAAATTGCTCCCATCTAATATTGGTGGTTTGATGGATCCCTTTCTTTCTTGATTACTCATGATGATGGATCTTCCTTCAAGCGATCAAGCTTCTTCTAAAGGACCTACTCTGATACACTGTTCGAATAGGGGGGGGGGGATGGGTGAATCAGTATTAGAAAATCAATATAACTTTTTCATTTCATACTTTGATTCATATACACTACTTCAGTTAAGGGAACTCGCGTGTACACGCAATTTTGTTTAATGCAACTAGTGTATATCCAGTAAACTTATGATTTACTTAATCCATCATATGTTGTTCTTTAATTAGTGCATCAGAACTTCATTAACCATTTAAATAGTAAACAGGTTCAATAAAACACAACAGATCATCACACATAAGAAACACACATGAACACATGATGTAAGGTGGAAACCCAATGCGAGATAAAAACCACCTGTTTTTGTCTTCCTTTACTATAAGAAAACATGTTTACAATATTCTACTGGCACAGACTCATACCCATAAGCAGGCACCAACCTATAGAAGGCTACAACCTTATCTCTCTCTCCAGCTACAATTGGAAGGGAGCTACAACTCCCTGGCTCTTGTACTAGCTGATATATTTACTAGTATGTAGGCACTGGCCTACAGAAGGCTACAACCTTCTCTCTTTCTTCCAGGGACCACGTTTCATAGATTTTCAGACTCGATCCATCAATAACATCAAAGCACAAAATCAATCACCACTGCAATACAACCATCAACTATATTCACATCATCAATCTCCGAATCACCCAACAATTGAATCACAGAAACCCTATTATCAAAACACAGTCACCAGAACACAGAGCAGAACCCAGAACTCTGCAACAACCACTTGAACCAACAGCAACCTCAAATATCAAATCTCATAATGTATATGCTACTTGGCTATGTCAAAACAGTGTGTATACGCCCTTTCACCCAAGGGAACCAACGTACAGATCTGAAAATAGTTACTTATACCTTCGCTGCAATTTACTACTTCAGATATACAAAGATCATTAGATATAAAGGATAAGATATGCATCAATATTCAGATCTGAACTAATCATGATCATACCATATAATGATAATGCATTTTAGTCTTGTTGATCCCAATCCATCAACCTTCATTCACCACATAGGTGCATCCTTAGCAAAGAATCATATACCCATAACCTGCATACTAGATCTCAGACTTCATTAGATATTCATCACTTGCGTGCCTTGGCCTAATGATCTTCTCCTCCTTTTATAGTCGTAGGCCTTACTCAATACCATGGAACAAAACCACTTAGGATTAATACCTTGGATCTAATACTTTGGATCAATACCTCGGACCTGATACCTTGGACCAATACCATGGATCAAATACCTCGGACCAAAAACTTAGTTTTCCAAGTTATACGTGATTTTCCTCTTGTGAAAGTGTGTGTGTATGTGTACGCGACCTTGTATATAGTGAACTTGCATGTATACGTGACTTGGTCAATGGTAAACCTGTGTATACCTTGTTCGTATACGCGACTTTGTATATAGTGAACCTACATGTATACGTAGCTTGGTCAATGGTGAAACTGTGTATACCTTTCTTTCTTCATTCTTTGTTGATTACCTGCTATACTGTGATCTTTCATCTAAGAGAGTTTCCATCAAGGACAAAACTTGTGTCTTAATGCCAATAAACACATCTAAGATAAAGAGTGTTTCTACTATACTTGAAAAAGCAAAAGGAATAGATATGGTGGAAACAACACCATCCAAAGCACAAACCCAAGTTGGAGATGTTGGTTCCAATTTGTAAAAAAAGAGTGACGAAGATGCATGTACTTCACTAGGAAGTTTAGCATCTAGTTTGTAGCTTGTTTTTAGATTCTATTATTTTTCTACTTTTAACATTGTTTTAGGAGAAGTTTTAACAATCCCACTTTGTACTGGAACTGGTTGTACTATCTTAGTTTGGTTGACCTACTGTTGTGGTCATTTGTTGGAAATGGTCTTTTCTAACTATGGATGTTCCCATTTTGTATGATTCCTTCATAAGTAAAGTTGATCTGGCAAAACCATGTAGTGTTAACGACAAGAAATGTTCTGAAGATTCTACTGAGATCGAAGATTCTTATTCTTTAGAAAAGTTAAAGGATGAAAATGAAAATAAATGTCTATATGATTCAATTTACATGGATAGTTCTCCAGAACCAACACAATGAACCAACGCTGCTGAGAGGAGTTGAGCAAGTTAAGGGAGCTAATACTATATCACACTTATCATTGTCATGGTGTAGTTTGCTAGTCCGAGACTAAAAAGGTACTTTCGTTTGCACTAAATCTTTCTTGGATTCATTATTGTTGTGATGAAAATGTGCTTCTTGGGTTCCTGTTATTTGCATGGAATAATTTTATTCATGTTTTTCCTCTTCCTAATCCTGGATGGTCTAAAGGCAAGATTAGCATAATGGGATTGGAATTGGGGCCTTTTTCCCTCAAAATACTCCTACCGTGTCTTGGGACATTTATCATTTGACTATTGGACCATTTGACATTGTAGATGTCATGATTATTACCCAAAGGAGATTTTTTTGTGGTATATGTCTTTTGATGCAAGGAAAGTAATCAAATACCCAAGCTAGTATAATAAAAGTAGATTCATATTTTCTTTCTCAAAAACTAATACAAAATGGACAGAAAATTCAATACTTTTTTTTTGAAAAAAATGCACCTTGTATTATATTATGGAATAGAAATATATTTAAAATGATACATTATAGTACAAAGATATATCAAATGATACATTAGTTTATTTTAATTGACTACACAGGTGATGGACCAGTGGGGTTGTTGTGCTACATCCTTGTTGGGTGATTAACTAAATATTTTTTGCTCTAAAATTTGTAGATGGGTGGACAAGGTTGTGCTAGATGCTACTTGGGTGATGACAAAATGGCTTTTAGAAAAGCACCAAATTGACTATGTTTCTCATGATTCCCTTATGTATGAGATTCACCCCTTGGAACTAGACACCTTTGCTTTATTTTAAAAATGTTGTTACTTGTTAGTGTAATCATGAAATGCAAACCAATGTAGCTGACATGTTTTGGTTGGTTTTATCTTTTTATATTTTAATATTCTTAGCCTTTGGAGACAGCTTAAATATTCCAATATGGTTATTCAACTTCTTGATTGCATAATATTTCATCACTAGGCTGTGCAAGGATGTCAAAACTTGATATGATTGTGAAAAAAAATGCTTTGATTAGAATTTTGCAGGGAATGATACCATGCCATGCCCAAATATTGTATTGACCTTTCAATTGTGTTTTTCTCAGCTTATGTGTTTTAGGAATATTATATGAACTTCTATACATAGTTGTGTCAAATGCTTACTTTGAACAAGTGGGATTTTTAGACCACTTATCAAATTATCACTTGGCTACAGGATTGTAAGTACATTGTACTGGGGGATTTCCTCTTATTTCATCATATGCTTTAAGGCTTAAACTCCATTTTTCCCATTCATAAACACTAGTGAAATCCCCCACTCAACTTGTTTGAATGGTATTCATTTCCTTCACATATATTTATCCTATCTATAGATGAAGTCCTCCCAGATTTATTTTTGCTTCCAGCGGGTATCCTAAGCTATTTTAGGTATTTTTATCTATCCTAGTGTAATTGATCAAGTTATTGGAGCCATATTACACTAGAGAACATCTGATATAGTGGTTGTACAATGTCTGGCATTTATAAATGTGATGTCTTAATTTTGGTTGATAAATGATTTTGTTTTTGGTATATAGATCATCAGTTTGTGTAGTACATTCGATAATTGCATTGAAAATTCATTTCACATTGGCTAGTTAGTTGAAAATTCATTTTCCTACAATGTTATTTTTTTAGGAGTGGACTGAAGCTTACCAAATTTAGTTTTTTTTTTTTTTGACATATACTGATATAGATCATCCGTTCAAGTAGTATATTTTATAGTTTCATTGCAAATGCATGTTTTTCTCATTGGTCAACTTGTAGCAAGTTTGTTTCCCTAGAAAGTACAACTATTCCAATTTGGAATCTAAATTGAGTCTCATATATCAAAGAATTTCATATTGTTGCACAGGAAATGATATGCCCTAATGTGGCATAGTTATTCTATAACCAAAAATTGATAAAGAGCTACAAATGTTTATAGATTTATTGTCTTCTTGCTTTGCTTTCATGAGTAAATGGTTGAAATTTGACCCTATTTTTCTGACATTTGAGAGATCTCAAAGGGATGAAAATTCTCATAGAGGCTTCATACATCTCATCAAGAATATGGAAGCTTTGGAAGATTGTTGATCTACTAGGGGCTCTATTATGCATTGTTTGAAAGTCTAACTAGGATTTCCTCAATTCATGATGATTATTTCTTTGAATCTTTCAACTTATCATTGCAATAACTTCATAATAGACTTTCAAACAAAATTTTTCACATGATATGCGTGAGAAATGACTATGATACACCAGTGAAAGAAAGGGAAAATGCACTTAAAATCAATGATGGGGGGAATTTTTTGTTTCGACTATTGGAAAGATATTGACAAGGTCTACAAGGTGAGGTTATTGATGGCATGGCCCCCCATATTTGTGGGTTAATTCAATGATGAATACTAATCGTATCTATAAAAATTCAACATGTCAAGGGAATTATATAGAAAATATACAAAAGAGAAAGAACTGACATGAGAATGATGACAATCCCTTAGTTTTGCCGTGAATATATCCATCAAATTGGTGACAAATGAGTGATCAACTACCCAACCATAGGCA
>APFE030454843.1:28054-66358 GCA_000404065.3 Pinus taeda | reverse complement strand
TTTTTGACGCAAAAAAGATTAATAAAACTTAAACTATATGCTTATGCACTTTTGTCTTTGTTTTTCGATGAAAAGTAATCTTCTACTGGGTTCAAGAGGAAACTTCTATTGAAATAAATTTTTCATTTGCTTTTCTTATTCATGCATACTTCATACTCAAAAGTTAACAAATCTATTTCATGCCAAAAAGAGATGCAAATTTGTCCTAAATGCAATACTAAATGCTTGATGCAAGATTGAAAACTACTCTAAAAAAGAAACAAAAGTTGTTCTTGTTCACCAAATTACTTTTTGCCACTTATTATATTTAGATAGAATCGAAGATAATGCAATTCGTCTAAATATTGAAAACAAAACTCAAGATAACAAAAACACTTTCGTTTACCAAAAGGAAGCAAAACGAAAAACAAGTTCAAGAAAAACAAAAACCCAAAATTTTTCGAAAAGCTTACTCGAAAGTAGAACTAAAAACAAGAAACAAACAAGGAATTCTTTTGAAATTGCTTTCAACAAAAACCGTCACTTCACAATCTAAAAAAGCAAGAAACACTTTTTGCAAGTTTTATACCCAACAAGAAATGGAAACTCAACAAAAAACAAATGTGCTCAACAATGCTTTTGACAATGAAAAGGCAATATGGAAAGCTTTGGCAGCAAAGACCAAAACAAAAGATCAAAAGAAAGACTCCAAGGAAGTCTCAAGAAACAAAGAAGCAATAGGTCATAAAAACTATTTCTTTAAGCAAACCAAGATGTCACCAAGAACAAAGTTAAACACAAAGATTAATGAAAATCTTTTCTGCTCTAATTACTCAGGGCAGCCAAGATTCCAGTAAGGAAATCTTGTGTGTTTAAAGTGAAAATATAATGACACTCGCAAGCAAGAAATAAGACCAAGACTTCTTACAATTCAAGGAGAAGTTAGAGTAAAGACACTTGCTGGAGAAAACAGATAACTGCTACTGACCCAAATGACTGTTTAAACTGACAGAAAACCCCAGAAACATTCCAGAAACAAAAAGTTTATAAATCTTGAAAATTGCTCAGTATACGCGACTGCACTTAGTGCAGAATGCGTATATACGCAACTAGTCCTGAGGAAACCTGCGTATACGCGGGTTTACTTTAGGCAATTAGCGTGTATACGCTTCTGTATCCAAGAAAAACAGCGTGTATGCAGCCTTTCAAGAAAAATAAAAAAGAAAATTCCAGAAACTGGTCAAACTATAAAATCAGAAACAGACAAAACAGAATTAATAAGCCAGCAAGTCACTGAGCCCTGATAGGCTTGACAAACACCCAACAAGGAACAACAAGAATGTTGTTCCCCAGCGGAGTCGCCAGTCCTATTGCGGGAAATAATCCCCTAAGGTTCTTGGGTGAAACCTTAGCAGACGGAAAATTATCTAAGTTAAGAAACACACACATATACAACCGTTTATGCTATAAATAACTACCTCTAAGGTGAGAGGGGCATACCTGATGTCCTACGTTTGGGTAGTTACTCAAGGGTGCAAACCCTTCTTCACGTCCCTTCCGCTCCTTGGTCCTGTAAAAACCACAATTCCACAAACTACAACAGTATATGGACAAGATTTTACATACAAAATGATCTTTATGTTATATGAAAGATGAGTTAGTTACAAACTTATAAACATCTATTCAAGTATGAACTTCACATATAAATATCATTAACACAAAGAGAGAAGCGTTTCGGGAACAAGACGTGTTTCTTTATTAGATAAATAAACAATATGGAAAAAGAGCAATATCACTTGAATCTGCTTCTGCAGGCTCCAAGCTCAGCCTCCTTCTGGATCCGTCCCGCCTGAAGCCACTAGTAGGTCACCTTCCATTACTCTCTCCAAGGTGTGATGGGAAAAATGAACATCCAAACACAAAGGAAACAAGGGGTTCCTATACAAGATGGGGGAAGTGCAGAAGGCACAAAGGACTTCAGACCTGATCAGGGGGATAGAAAATCAGTATAATAACTTTGCTCAATGATTTCTCCTCCATAGGCCTTCCCCTTGATGTCTTTTTATACCAACTCCAAAGTAGTTTTTTAGTTAGGAATTGGTTGGGGACAGTTGAGGCCACGGGCACTAACAGGTGATCAGCAGGTAAAACCCGCGATCTCCGCCCGAAAATACGGAGTTTTTATATTTTTTAAGTTTTTTAATACATATACGCGGGTTATATATGTATGAACCCGCGTATACACGCGTTTAACTCAGGGCAATGTCGCGTACAGGGAATAAAACACTGTTTTTTAGATATAGGACCAGGTCTGGAAGGAGGGGTTGCCCTAGGCCATGGCTGAAGCATCACAAACCATACTGGTGAGATTTGGAGCTATAACAAGAATACACTAGTATTATAGGGAACTAACACTATGGGGATAGTAATAATTATATTGATAGACATGCCTATTTTGAAATAGTGCTTCCAAAACTTTAAGTTAAATATCAATAATTTTTATGTGGACAATAGTGATTTAACCTCCATAGAGGATTTTGGAATATTTTTAGTAGTATACAAAAATCAAAGGCGGAGATTTTTTTTTCTCTTTTAATTAAATTCGTTAATTAAAAAATATGTCATGATAACAAATGTCATATGAAATGAGTTATGGTATTTTGGGCATGTGTTATTGATAAGCAGCGATATTGGTCCATTGTATTGTATATATTAATTTTAACAACTTAGGATTTATGATGGATGTGTATCACTGGCCATTTAATTTATATGACCACTTTAATTTAAAAACTACCTAGATACATCTATTCATGGTTGATAGATCCTTAGTTAAGATTAATTATTAATTATAAATATAAAAATATTTTATTAATTTATGTTATTTTATTAATTGATTGATTATTTGATTTTAATTTTTTTTTAAACAAGTGAAAATGTTACATGTAAAAAAATCTTATGTTTTTTATATTTTATTTTAATTTTGGCCAAGTCAAATTAAACATTACAACATCTCTACTACATTGAGCTAGAGAGGACATGAAAGCGAAGGAAATCAATGGCAACAACCTCAGTATAGACCTGCTCCCACATGAATATAATCCTTCTCAACATGATAAAATTATAATCTAATTTATTTTTATATAATAAATTAATACTAGAATGTATACTTGTGTGATTCATGATTTAACCACTTCCATCACAATATGTTTAGGGAGACCACACAAACATAATGCTTACAATGAACTAGGTGAAGAGTATTTAAACTTTTTTTAACTATCTAATTACCTAAAATCACACATTCAAAATCATCTATTGCTTAACTTAACTAAACTTCACTCTACTGACTTTTTATGTTTAACCAACTCCTCTAGCTAGAATAATTATCTTATTTTATTTTAAGAAACAATCCTAGTGGAAAAGCCGAATTGACGATCGCTGTGGGAAGTGCAGGCATTCCACAATCGTTTTAACGTCAAATTAACAATCAATCGTGGCGGAAAAGCCAACTTGACAATCGCTGTGGGAAGCGCAGGCATTCCACAATCGTTTTAACGGCGAATTAACAATCGTGGCGGAAAAGCCGAATTGACAATCGCTGTGGGAAGCGCAGGCATTCCACAATCGTTTAACGGCGAACTAACAATCGTGGCGGAATCTGACAGTATTTTCAATCTAATTCAGATCTTTATATTAACAATCGTGGCGGAATCTGACAGTATTTTCAATCTAATTCAGATCTTTATATTTTCTTAATATAAGCTATAAGGAAGCTTAAGCTATAAAGGAAGCTTATAAAAGAATCTGGCAGCATCTTCAAAAATCTTTATATTTTCTTAATATAAGGTAGGAAGGTTTTTTCTCTCTGAAAAAACAATCGTGGCGGAAAAGCGAAAAAGCCGAATTAACAACCGCTGTGGGAAACGCAGGCATTCCACAATCGTTTACGGTAACAATGGTTGCGGAAATGCCGATTTGGCACTCGTTGTGGGAAACGCAGGCGTGGGAACAAAAGAATCGTAGCGGAAAAGCCGATTTGACAATCGCTGTGGGAAACGCAAGCATTCCACAATCGTTTAACGGCGAATTAAGGATGGTTGCGGAAATGCCGAATTGACAATCGCTGTGGGAAACGCAGGCATTCCACAATCGTTTAACGGCGAATTAAGAATCGTGTGGGAAATGCAGGCATTCCACAATCGTTTAACGGCGAATTAAGAATCATGGCGGAAAAGCCGAATTGACAATCGCTGTGGGAAACGCAGGCATTCCACAATTGTTTAGCAGAGAATTAAGGATGGTTGCGGAAATGCCGAAGTGACAATCGCCGAAGCCGCCCCATGTTGCGCGGCGTGTTATATCTTGCCCATGCAAGGCCGCATGGCGCATTTATACAGCTTACCAAACGGAATCTTTAAGTCGCTTTCCAAATTTTGTAAAACCACCACAATCTTTTTTTGAAATACGAGTTGAAGAGCTTTGTAAGCCATCGGAATCTTTAAGTCGCTTTCCAAATTTTGTAAAACCACCACAATCTTTTTTTTGAAATACGAGTTGAAGAGCTTTGTAAGCCATCGGAATCTTTTCTTCTTGAAAGACGTGTTGGAGAGGTTTGTAAAACATAGCAATCTGTTTTTTGAAAGACGAGTTGGACAGGTTTGAAAATCGTGAATGGGTGAGTCTGTTTTGAAAATGGTCCCCACCGATAAAGAGATTTAAACGTTAACGGTAACAGATAAAAGATTTAAAGGTTGAATGTAAATTTATGAAAAGTAAAGAGGGCAAGGTCCGCCGTCAAAATGAACGATACTGACGTATTGTATTATTTCGGGAATATTAATAAAAAAAACATAGAAGTGCCGTTTTACTATGAATATTAATAAAAAAACATAGAAGTGCCGTTTTACTATGAATATTGATAAAAAAACATAGAAGTGCCGTTTTACTATGAATATTAATAAAAAAACATAGAAGTGCCGTTTTACTATGCTTTTCTATGTACAGGGACTCTAGTTAAAATAATAATAGGAAGAGGGCACGCGCGGGGCTGTGGCTGGCCGTTTTCCCATGTACCCCGTGAGGCATGCTTTTTACATTTTTTAACGTTAATTAGAAGAGGGCATGCGCGGGTCTGTGGCATGCCGTTTTCCCATGTACCGGGTGAGGCATGCTTTTTACACATTTTAATGTTAATTACAAGAGGGCGAGCTGTGGCATGCTTTTTACATATTTTAATGTTAATTACAAGAGGGCGGGCTGTGGCATGCCGTTTTCCCATGTACGGGGTGAGGCATGCTTTTTACATTTTTTACTGTTAATTACAAGAGCGCTGGGGCTGTGGCATGCCGTTTTCCCATGTACGGGGTGAGGCATGCTTTTTACATATTCTAATGTTAATTACAAGAGGGCGGGGCTGTGGCATGCCGTTTTCCCATGTACGGGGTGAGGCATGCTTTTTACATATTTTAATCTTAATTACAAGAGGGCGGGGCTGTGGCATGCCGTTTTCCCATGTACGGGGTGAGGCATGCTTTTTACATATTTTAATGTTAATTACAAGAGGGCGGGGCTGTGGCATGCAGTTTTCCCATGTACGGGGTGAGGCATGCTTTTTATATATTTTAATGTTAATTACAAGAGGGCGGGGCTGTGGCATGCAGTTTTCCCATGTACGGGGTGAGGCATGCTTTTTACATATTTTAATCTTAATTACAAGAGGGCGGGGCTGTGGCATGCCGTTTTCCCATGTACGGGGAGAGGCATTCGTTTACATTTTTTAATGTCTTTTACATATTTTAATGTTAATTACAAGAGGGCGGGGCTGTGTCATGCCGTTTTCCAATATACTGGTTTATTTATTTTATGTAGTTTTTAAATGTATTTGTGTCATGCCTTTTCCTATATAGTTGATTTATTTTATGTAGTTTTTAAATGTATTTGTGTCCTGCCGTTTTCCAATGGAATTGATTTATGTTATGTAGTTTTTAAATGTATTTGTGTCGTGCAGTTTTCCAATGGAATTGATTTATTTTATGTAGTTTTCAAATGTATTTGTGTCCTGCCGTTTTCCAATGGAATTGATTTATTTTATGTAGTTTTTAAATGTATTTGTGTCGTGCAGTTTTCCAAAGCATTGGTTGATTTATTTGTCAAATTTGTGATTTAAATGAATTTGGATTTTAAATAGAGGTTTTTAAATTTTATTTAAAAATTAATTGTGATTTAAATAAATTTAATTTTAAACGAATAATTAAAAAAAATCACTCAAAAGTTAATCCATTTTTTAAATGTGAATTAAAGAAAGGCAAGGGTGCCGGGTGCCGTTTTCCATGTACTTAGTGAGGCATGTTTTATTTTTTTAAATGTGAATTAGGGGCGGGGCTCTGGCGTTTGCTCATGCACTGGTTAAGGCATGTTTCACTTATTTTTAATGTGAATTAGGAAATGAGTGGGATATTTTTGTCTTAAATTTTTTTATCTTACATATAAAGTGTTTTCTTAAATTCTTTTTGTTTTAAATATAAAATTTTCTCTCCAACTGTTTCGCCTTTAAAAATAAGATTTTTTTTTTTTTTTCATTCAAAAAATGTCTAAAAATATCATTGATTTAATAGCGGTGAAGAGAGCGTCACTCAGGTAGCCCATTACACAAAGCATCCTCACAGTTAATCTGACTATTCCTTTGATAGTTAATCTGAGACTCTTTCTTAATTAAATATACATATATTTGGTGAAGCACTAGTTTTTTTCCCGTTACCAGTTGAAGAGTTTCTTAGTGCAACCATACTCGTCATACTCTGTTTCTTTTGTTATTAAGGTATATTTTCTGCTTTTCTGTGTTACGGGTTTTATATTGCAATTTTGATTGACAATTATACAAATATATAGTGACTCGTAGGCACTAGGCTTTGGAAATATTTATACATAGATGGATTCTTCCTATTGACTTCAATATATAGATTTTCCTACGACGTTTGGAAATAAAAATATTTCCAAACTAAACTTTTATCTTTAATCACAGTCGGGGATTATTTCGTAGCATAATTTTTGTTTTCTTTTACTATGTAACAGTTAATGTGTTTTCCCAGCTCACTAGCTATTAGCTCTATAGAATTGCTTTAACCGGTCTCGAATTCCCCCGAGTGGAGCCTGTTCCTCGGGCCTACTCAGAATTCCTTTCCTCGATCAAATAAAGGCCAGGACTGCCCTAGGCTACTTTTAACTAGTGGCCTGATGCTAACCTACTTCAGCGTTTTGATTCCACAGCAAATTTCACTCTTTCTTTACATATAAAGTGCACATAAAAAGTCATATATTTATTTCTAATCAAGACAGTGATCTAACCACAAAATCACTGGGACAAAGAGTGTTCCACCTAACTAACTAGTTTACCAATCCAGCCTAGGAATTGAAACTCACAAGTCTGTTTTAGGGATTCCATTAGCCACCCATGAGGAGTATGTTCTTATTCTATAGGAGCGGTTATATCTATATGTCCCTAGTTTGGTGGGTGGTTGAGATATTCTTTCAACCAACTTATTGTGTGTCCAAGATAGTTTCCCTATCTTGAAATAACACTTCTTGTATATATGTAGTATCATAATTGATCAAAGGATATAGATTTCTTATGGAAGTTTAACATGGTATCGAAGCCCATGAGGGCCTCGGCTTTTACTCTTCTAGGGAAATAAGAAAGCATATGTGTAACTTTTTTGCTTTTTTTGTCCATCGATCAACCTTGTGAGAGTCGAGGGAGTGTAGTGATCATTTTTTAAAATTGGTGATCAACTTTTCAAATTGTAAGGCTTGTGTGAGGGATTGTCGTTATCAGTGCCACTGCAGGTCCTGTGAGTTAGAGTATGTTGGCGAGATGTGCCATGGCGCATCGAATCTCCCACTACTACACCAAGGGGACTTTTAAAACATTTTTTTAAGACAAAATAAATCTTGTCTTAAAAAATCATTTTTTATTTAGTTATTTTACATTAAAATTTCATATCAATTAAATTGTCTTAAATATAAACTTTAAAACAAAAGCAGTTTGAGACAAAAATATTTTAAGAAAAAACTTTATATTTAAGACAAAAATAGTTTAAGACAAAAATATTTTAAGACAAAAGTAGTTTGAGACAAAAATATTTTGAGACAAAAATAATTTAAGAAAAAAATATTTTGGGACAAAACTTTATATTTAAGACAAAAGTAGTTTGAAACAAACATTTAAAGACAAAACTTTATATTTAAGACAAAACTTTATATTTAAAAAAAAAATAGTTTGAGACAAAAATATTTTAAGACAAAAACTTTATATTTAACACAATGGTCACTTTAGATGAAATTTTTAAAACAATTAACAATTAAGACACAAAAACATCAATTTAAGACAATATTATTTAACAACTGCAAAATTGACTTTGACAGTGCGCCCTAAGTCTGCCAGCTTGCAGGGAACTATTGTCTTGCGCCTATACCGGGGTTGTTATTTTACTTACCATTCATGTTATCTTATATAAAGACAACGATTTGTTGGGCTCTTTGTTTTGTGGGGGTAGTTGACTAAGAACAATGTGACAACTTTTACTGACAAGATTTATCGGACATCAATTCCTCTTTTGTCCCTTTCATATCTACCGATATGATTAGAGACAACTTGTCTATCATTTCATTCGGTACTGCTACATGAAGGGGGATTTTAAGACAATTTTTTAAGAGAAAATAAATATTTTGTCTTCAAATTTTCAATACGAGGCACTAGTAAAAAAATGTAAAGGTAAAGGATTAGGGATCCATCTTTACATTGTTGAAGGGTTCTTTAGGAAGTGGATTGATGGAGGTCGACCAAAACTGATGGGGTTTAGGGCGATGGAGGCTGACAACAGAGGTTTTCTTCATGAGAGGAGCGATGGAGGAACTTTTGTTGAACGTGGATAATTAGTATCATAGTTGGAGTACTTTTCGAGGTCTCCGTCAATTTTGTTTTAATATGTGTGTTTTGACTGTTTCATTTATTTTGAATGCTACTTCTATCCGTTGGTTGCTATTATCAACAGATTATTGTGTTGGAACTCTTGATTGTCATCGACAACATGGATTAGATTCACCTGAAGGATTGTTGGAAAATGTAGCAATAAATTCTTAATTTGATTTTTACTTCATTAAATTGAGAAAAAGTGAATTTCCA
Source organism: Pinus taeda (assembly GCA_000404065.3). Taxonomy (NCBI): domain Eukaryota; kingdom Viridiplantae; phylum Streptophyta; class Pinopsida; order Pinales; family Pinaceae; genus Pinus; species Pinus taeda. Next base: position 57,201 of record APFE030454843.1, on the reverse strand, counting down.
CATCAACATACAACTTGGATACAATTAACTTGTGTGACATGTCTTGTGTCACCCGGTTTACTGAGTAAATTCAAGTTAGAGGAGTTATAGTTTAGTTAAGCATTTATGATTGCTAATTTGTATCAATCAAAGTTAGTTATCTCGAGTTGTATTCAAGTAAACTAGTTCTAATTGTTGGAGGAACTAGTGGAAGGTCAGTTGTATAGTGGGACTTCAGTGAAACTCAGTGATCATCTAGTTAATTGATCAATCATCCCAAAATAATTAGTGCATGAAAAGAATTCGAGTTCACCAGCTGTGGTCGAGATTCCAAGGCAGTGTAACATCAGTTGTAGACTAGTCTTGAGTGTATAAGTGTTGCATGCAATCAGATTATCAACCTTGGGAATTGTGCAATCCATTCTAAAAATTTTTCTAAATATATGGGAATAATTTCTCGAGGAATTGCGCAAGGAAATAGGGGCTCAAGAAAAGGTGTAAATTGACTAAGTCTGGGTCAAAGATTCTCAATAAGTAGAGAGAGAGGTTATTCACTTGTAGGTTGCACTAGTTGAGCAAAGAAATTGTAATAAATCTATGTTCATCATATTCGTGCAAGCATACATTGGGATTTTTACCAGATTTCTTTCCCCAAGAAAGATATTGTGTGTTATTTCTTATTGCATGTGTGAATTTTTGTCCTAAGTTGGGAAGTAACTTCCATAGTGTAGTAGACAAGGTTTTTGTCTTGTAATTTTGATTAAACTTCATGAGCAATTGAAAATATACACCATAATTTCTACATGGTATTAGACCAAGATTCACATTAGAGCAAGAATTTCAAAGTTGTTTCTCAGGAGGTTCAAATTTTCAATTCAGTGTAGTAGGATCTCTTCAGAGCTGAGAAGATGACCTTCAATGGGTTGAGGCTAGAGTATGCCTTGGAATGCAACTCTAATTTCATCGCATGGAAGGATCACATAGAGGATGTATTTGAAGACAATGGATTTCTAGAATACATCAAGGGAGATGTTGCAAAACGAAAGAAATATGATGCCGAAAACCTTGCTTAGTGGAAGAAAGATGTAACCAAAGTGAGGAGAATAATATTGGAGGGAGTACGCATGAGACCTATTAGAGGGAGTATGAGACCACATTCTCACCAATCTCCATGGGAAATAAAATACTTATGCAATGTGGTAGACATTGACAAATCTATTTCAGAATAGTAGTGACCGCAGGAAGTTGGAGCTCAAGGATAAACATTGAAACATCAAGATGTAAAAGAATGACATTATCCTATAGTATCTGAGTAGGTTCACACAAGTTCATGATGAGCTTGCAATAGTTGGTGTTATTGTTTCAAGGGATGACTTGGTAAGCCTAGCCTTTTTGGGCCTTTCCAAGAGCTGACATAACTACCAAGATTCAATGAATGGAAGGGAGAAACTACTGAATTAGGAACACTTATTGTTTGATTTGGTACAGGAGGAAATAAGGTGGAATACCAGAGATGATACCTCATCCAAGGGTGAGGATAAAGAAATCTTTGGATTGGTATGAAAGGGAAAGAAGGGAAAAGGGAATAAATCTCAAACCAAACCAGAATCCAATCAAGGGGGAAAGAAGAAAGATATGTCAAAAATTAAATGCTTACATTGTCATGAATGGGGCACTATCCCATGAAGTGTCCACACAAAAATGCAAGCAAGAAGACCTTATGAGGAGCATCATGTTAAACCTTGGCTTCATAGTTTGAGCTTGAATTTACCCTTATTGTATGCATGTCCAACACAATGATGGGGAGCATGTGGTACTTCGACTCAAGTGCATCGTTCCACATGACAAGGCGTAAATATTTTTCAGTGACTTGGAGGAGAAAGATCTATAGATGCACATTAAGCTAGGGGATGAAAAAAGGTACAATGTGACTGGTATTGGTACAGTCACCTTTTAGAGGGAGTCAAGCTCCCCTCACAGGCTCAAGGATGCCATGCTTGTTCGAGGCCTAAAGAAAGGTTTGGGGGCACCTTTTCATTGCTTTAGATTTGCAGATCCAAAGTTTCACTTATTTTTTTAAACTACTATTCAATCTTGATAGTGTATCGGTATGCCATGCCGAGTGAGGAGATGTCTAGGAAATCCATCTCGTCCTAGATGTACTTTTGTAGACAATCGTGATACTTCAATATCAAATGGTGTTTATAATCCTTGATACCCAACTTCGTGCAAAGGGTATGGAAAACATTTGTGAACTCTAACACATCTTGGTCCCTTCCCTGCCGTAGCATGGTCCACTTTATATATTTATCTTCATAGCTCCTGACAGGGTAGTATTATTCCTTGATGGAATCTTAGAAAGAATCCCAAGTGGGTGCAGTTGAAAATAATGAGGATTCTCTCTCATATTTTTGTTCACTGTAGGTTTTCCACTAGTCCTTGGCATGTGGGGTGGCTTTGAGAAGTGAAAAAGTAATCTTTTCCCAATTGGAAAAGTCATGAACTGAAAAATATCCTGCCAACAGACTCAACCATTTATCTATGACATCTGCATCTATCTGGATCTCAAATATGGGAATGTCAAAGTTAACTTGTACCTTAAAAGGAGTGGCATCTCCAGAGTGGTTGTTGGATGAAGATGTGTTGCATGTGGGTAGTCGTCAAAGGATTTTGGAAAATTTATCCATCTTCGCGTTCCTTTGTCACTCTAGGGCTTCCTCAAGCAATATTTTGAAACGATCTCCTGCACCCTCATCTTTCTTTTCTTCTACCATGGGAGGTTGTTGGGATTTATGAGGTTGGTCTTCCAAAGGTTCAACTAGTTCGAGCCCTAACTCCTTAAACAGGAATGCAACAAATTACATATATAACCATAAATACAAAGATGCAGTTGAAATAACACATCATTTTATTAATATCAAAATATTGAAATATACTTACGAACATAATGGAAATAAACTAGTTCAGGTGATGGTAGCTTATCTCTGAGAAGAGATGTCACGGCTACATGCCTCTAAAATTTTCTAAAATGAGGCTCAAGGGCCTATTTATTATTGAACAACAAGGGAAAACCATAAACAACCAAAACCCTAACCCCAAGAGATGGAACACCAAGAGTTTGTGGGCCCCGTTGGGGTTAGCTAGCCAACCAAATTCCTGGTTTTGTAACTTGGTCATATTATATCTGTTTGGCATGTACGATACCTTATTGGAAAGGTCCCATACCTACGGCTATGGACATGTGATGGACCTAAAGAAAACATCATTTAGGGAGTCAAAATTTCTCTGGAAGTTCATGACTCGAAAAACTACTAAAAATAGTAAATGCTGAAATAAAGAAGGAAACATATGAAATTGATTGAAGGTCTAGGTGGAATAGGCGGGTGGCCATCAATATCCACTTGGATCACAAGTTCTCATATGAAATGGAGAAATTTATGGTGAACTTGGTTCTTGGTGAACCACTTTCCTAGGTGAAGAAACTACCCTTGGTTTAACCACTCGATAGAGTTGCATGTTTTGTTGGTAAGTACCCTTCATTTTGGTGTCCATAATCTAATCATTTGTAGCTTGAAACTTACATGGAACCTGATGTTCGACATGTTCTTTTCTGTACTTGGAATTGTCTTATTGTAGGACATCATGAACATGTTTTTGGAAGTGTTGGAATCATACAATAAATTTGCCCACTCTATTTAATTTAGCATGAGCATGGGAGGACTTTGTTGGTTAAGATATAGTCAAAAAAGTGACATCCATGTGGATTGTTGGGTGGAACCCTGAACATGCTTGAAAAAGGCTAATATATTTGTAAAGAGATTTTTTGTAGCCATGTTGAACATATGAAAAATTGTCATCCTATGTAGGTGGATGTGTGATTGAAAGTGTAGTAGCTCCTTTGTAGGTGAGGTGAATATATCTTTGGACCCTTCTACAAGCTTTACCACTTGCTTCTGTTCTATAGAGAGAGCTTGTATTGAAGTTGTGGTGGTTGTAGTGACTTGTTGTTCACCTTCCAACCAAACCATGGAGAGGACAAATTTGGAAGTATGAGAAACTATCGTCTTGCATTTTTTTGCTGAAATCAATGAGATCGTAGTCGGAACTACCTCTGGTGTACTGTAGAGTTGATCCCCCAGAGTAACAAGGACACTACGAGGCCGAGAATCATAAAAAACATAAAATTTCCACATATAAGGTTGTCTTAAAATAACATCACAAATCTTGAGTTGGGCAACATCACCCGATACCTCGTCTATGAAGGGATTGGTGTTATAGGACAAATGACATTATTGGTTAGGACAAATGTCTTATCCAAAACTCAAACGACCATGGTGTATAGTTGGGGGTGTGACACTATTAGTAGCCTCAAGATATTGATGAGACCCAATATGATCAGGTTCTTTTGGCTCCCATTTTTAACAATGAAATGTAGCAATGTCCCCTTCAACCACATATGTGAATGAAAGAGGCAGTCCCACTCCTCAAATTCCTTTGACTCTTCTAGTTGAATATTCATAGTTGCAATGGAAACATTAGGTTCTACATCTTATCTGAATTGGATCATTATATTATTTTTCATCCATCTCGATGCATTTAGTGTGGAAAAAGTGGAGGAATAATCTCATGGGACCGTTTTTACTAGCGGGACCTAGTTTGGCGAAACGAGGCCTGAAACCTTCCGGGAGCATTTTGAGGCATCAAAAAAAGTTTTTGGGGGTAAAAATTTGCTTCTTTTGCACTAAAATTTTTCATGTTGTTTGACACACAAAGATCTTTCCAATGAGACAAGAAACGTGTGAATCGGAGCCTGTATGCAAAATTTATGCCACTCAGAAGTTGACCTTCATGTTTTCGCACCTCTAATTCAGGAGGATGCCACATCAACCCCCATTATTCATGGAAAACAGTCTAGCCACATGTTTTTGATGTAAAAAGATTCTATATTATAACTTCAGTTAAGAGTTGATGTAGTCAAACTTAACCACTAGTAGGCTATCGAGCTGTGTTATAACCAGACCATTAGGAGGAAGAGGCTTTCCATTCTTTCGAGAGCATTTGTTCCATAGATGAGAATGTAGAATTTAACCCCATACATAAATTACCTGCACACGAATTATAAAACAAAGAAAATAAACAATGCGAGAGCATAACACATAAAACACATATACACAGAGATTTTCCCCTGGATCCCAAAACCGGGACTACCAGCTTGATTTTTCATTATATTCCTTTCAATGCTACAATACATATTTATACATGTTGAAGCATCCAATACCATGGACCAAAAACCATAACATCCAAAACCATGGACCGAAAACCATTGCGCCCAAACCCATGTGCGAAAACCATGAAAAAAACCATAGGTAGGTCCACCCAACCTAATATAGGGTCCAAAAAAAAAATTCCCTGAGGCACTGCCCCAGACCCAGTAGAACGGGGCTAGACGCCCCCCTCAAACACCCCTGTTGCGCAGTCAGTGCAATGAAGGGGGGGCTTTGCCCCCCCTTTAATCCCTCGGTTAACTATGTAGGCTAGTCGTGGAAAGAATATAACACAACCCAACATTCTCCCACTTATTGTTTTCTTTCCACAGGGGGCCATAGGAGAGCTTAGTCATATATCCAGCTCTACAACGCCCATTGTTTCTGTACACCAAGAGAAATTCTCAGAGCTCATAGATTTTTTCAATGCATCTGCAGTATTCTTCAAAGTGTCCACCTTTACCAGCAACACCCTTTTGTCTTCTATCATATCCGTCACAAAGTGATACTAAACATCAATGTGCTTTGTCTTTGAATAGTAAGCAGGGTTCCTTGCCAAGAAAATTTCACTTTGGCTATCATAGTTTATCCTTATAGCTCCTTGTATTAACCCCATACTTGAACAAAATCTCTATAACCAAACTGCTTGCTTGCTTGCATGAGTGGCTGCCATGTATTTTTCTTCTGTAGTTGATAGTGCCACTACATATTGTTTCTTACTCATCCAACTGACTGCACCTCCAAATAGGTTAAACACATACCCACTTGTAGATCTTCTCTGATCCAGATCTCTAGTCTAGTCTGCATCAATAGAATCATGGATATCCAAAACTCTGTCCAATCCCAGTCTTCCTTAGTAGCACAAACCATAATCACTAGTGCCACACAAATACCTGAACACCCACTTCACTGTCGTCCAATGCTCCTTTCTTGGTTTTGACATAAACCTGCTCAATACTCACACTGCATGTGTAATTTCTGGTCTAGTATAGACCATTGCATACATTAGGCTACCGACTGCACTTGCGTATGGAACACATGACATTTCCTCTTCCTCTTCCCATGTCTTGGGACATTGTTTAGTAGATAACTTCACACATATAGGAATAGGAAACTTCACTAGTTTACCATTTTGCTTATTAAACCTTTGCAGTATTGTCTCGACATACTTCCTATGGTTTAACCAGAGCTTCCTCTTTGCCCGATCTCTTTTAATTTCCACGCCCAAAATATAGTTTGCAACACCAAGATCTTTCATGTCGAATTTGGAGGACAATTGGGTCTTCAAATCCTGGATAATTTCTTTGTCATTTCCAACCAACAGCATGTCATCCACATACAAGAGCAGATAAATAACACGGTCACCAATTAATTTAAAATACACACAGTGATTTGATTTGCTTCTGGTGAAGCCAAGTCCCCGTATAAATGTATCAAATTTATGATACCAGATCCTTGGTCATTGTTTTAGCCCATACAAAGACTTCTTTAACTTACATACTAGTTATTTCTTACCCTTTACTGCAAAGCCTTTAGGTTGCTTCATGTATATCTCCTCTTCTAGATCCCCATGAAGAAATGTTGCCTTCACATCCATCTGTTCTACCTCAAAATCAAAAGCAGGAGTAACAGATAAAAGTAATCTAATAGGAGCTACCTTGGAAACAAGAGAAAAATAATCACTAAAATCAATTCCTGAAACCTTGGAATAACCTTTTCCTATCAACCGAGCTTTGTATTTCTCTACCTTTCCTTTTTCATTTGTCTTCTTCTTGAACACCCATTTGCTGCCAATGGGTTTCCTTCCACCCGGCAACTCCACTAGATCCCAAGCCTCATTTTTGTGCAAAGATTCCATTTCATCAACCATGACCTCTTTCCAAACTTTTCCATCCTCTGAAGCTACTACTTCCTTCACAGTTCTGGGATCATCATCAGTAATAGATAAAGCAAAATTTTAATAGAAAGCAGATGGACTATACCTTTCTGTCTGCCTTCTTTCTCGAACTAATCTTCTCACAACTAGATTTTGTGACTCTTCATCTTCTGATTCCTTTTCTGGTGTAGAGTCTGATTCTTCCTCCTTTATCTCACACTCTATCTTCTTAGGTTCCTTTGATGGCACTTCATGTTTAATAACATATTTCACCTCTCTGAACACCACATGTTGGTTGTACACAACCTTTCTTGTTACTGGGTTCCAAAGCTTATAACTCTTTAAACCATCCTTATACCCAATAAAGATGCACTTTTTAGATTTACTATCCAACTTTGTTATTTTCTCCTTTGGAACATGTACATATGCAACACATCCAAATACCCTCAGTGTGAAAAAGAGGGTTTCTTATCACTCCATAACTCTAGTGGAGTCTTATCCTCCAACCCTGATGAAGGTGATTTGTTGACTAGGTAACATGCTGTCTCCACTACCTTTGCCCAAAATTCCTGTCCTAACTCGACACCACTGAGCATGCTTCTTGCCCTTTCCATCAATGTCTTGTTCATTCTTTCTACAACTCCATTTTTCTCAGGTGTGTATGGAGTAGTCTTCTACTGTGGTATACCACACTTCTTACAAAATTCTTCAAATGCCTTGCTGCAATACTCTCCACCGTTATCTGACCTCAACACCTTTATTCTCTTCTCTGTTTGGTTTTACACCAAAGCCTTAAATTCTTTAAACTTGTCAAAGACTTCAGAATTCTTCTTAAGGAAATATATCCATGTATTCCTTGAGAAGTCATCTATAAATGATACATAGTACACAAACTTACCCAGTGATGGAACCTTCACAGTTCCAAAAACATCATTGTGCACAAGCTCTAATATCTGTTTTGCCCTCTTACCACCAGAGGGGAAACTCACCCGATTATGCTTCCCATGTACACAATCTTCACAAAAATCAAAATCCAGAGAGAAACTACTCATACCTTCTACCATACCTTTACCATGAAGTATTAAAAGGCCCTTCTCTCCAATATGTCCAAGCCTTTGATGCCATAGCATGGTCTTCTCTCCAGAGACCACTATATTTTCTACTCCACTTTCAGGAACCACAAAACTATTGCACTCATCAACATACCTTGCATCTTGTACAGAGTTCCAATCTGAACTCCCAACATTAATACCAGTGCTCCCTGAACGATCTTGCAGGTATCCTTCTTGAACACTGTTTTACACCTGCATCATCCAGCTTTCTTACAGAAATCAAATTTCTAGCTAGTGCAGGAATATGCAGAACACCCAGAAGTGTTCTAACCCTTCCACCTTGCAACTTCAACTTTACCTTTCTGTGACCAACGATTCTAGCCTTCCTATCATCCCCTAAGAAGACATCACGACCATCGTATTTCTCATACTCACAAAACCACTCTCTATGGGGAGTGATGTGAAAGGATATACGTGAGTCATTGAACCATGCCTCATGATCTACATGTGTACTTGAAGAAGCCAAGTATACATCCCCACCTTCATCTGAGATGGTTTTTGCCTCTGTAGAAGGAGCATCATTAGATCCCTTTCCTTTGTCAAGAGCTTTAGATTTACAGTTCCTTTTGTAGTGCCCTTCCTTTCCACATTTCCAGCAAACCACCTTTATAGGTTTTCCTGGAGATATAGATCTCCCTCTAGATTTAGATCTCCCACTCGATGACTTATTTTTGTTTCTGTTATGGGACCATCCTTGTACAGACATGGCATCACCATTCTGACTCTCCATATTTTTCCATCCCATCTCTGCCGTTAGCAAGGATGAGGCTATTTGATCAAACTACAAGGTAGTCTCATTGCTACCTATTACAATAACCAAACTATCCCACGAATCTGGTAGAGAACACAACAAACTGATGCACTTATCTTCATCTGAAATTTTAATATCAATAGACAATAACTGACTTACCATAGTATTAAATGCATTCAGATGCTCTATCATCGGGTCTCCATATTTCATCCTCAGGTTATACACCTTTTTTTGCAGGAATAGTTTATTCACCAGAGACTTAGATTGGTACAAAGTCCCTAACTTGTCCCATAAAGCCTTCGCCCTAGCTTCCCCTGATACATTCAACAATACTGAATCTGAGACACAATCGTATTGTGCTCTTTGCCTTCCGATCCAACTTCTTCTATTCTTCATTGGACACTCCCATTGGTTTAGTACCTGGATCTACCGTGATCCGCTGATATTTATCCACCAACAGATCCTCCATCTTGAGTTTCCACAACTCAAAATTTGACCATTAAATTTTTTGATCTTTATCTTTCCACAACTCGCCATCTTCTTTCACCACTAGAATCAATCTTGTAGATCTCCCATTGAATATGGTCTACCACAAGTCCAAGCAAAACCCCTCAGCAACAAAGGCATCCCTTCGAAGCCAAAATAGCTCTGCTACCAAATGTATGTTTTAACCTTGTATAGAAATTACCTGCATACGAATTCTAAACACAGAAAATGAACAATGTGAGTGCATAACACACAAAACACATATACACAGAGATTTCCTCTGGATCCCAAAACTAGGACTACTAGCTTGATTTTTGATTATTTTCCTTTCAATGTTACAATACATATTTATACATCCCAAAGCATCCAATACCATGGACCGAAAACCTTGCATGCAAAACCATGTGCGAAAACCATGCACAAAACCATAGGTAGATCAGCGCAACTTAATATAGGGTCCAAACAAATTTTTCCGCGGGGCGCTGACCCGGACCTCGTAGAGGGGGGCTATCCCCCCGCCCCCCCATGTATAGGCGGGGCTTCCACCCCCCTACTGTGTAGTCAGTACAATGAAGGGGTGCTCCGTCCCCCCTCTAATCCCCCGGTTAACAATGGTACTTTAGCACAAAACATTGCTCGAAGTTTTTGATATACAACTTGGTGTGCAAGGTATGAATAATATTTGTGAACTTTGGCACTACTTGGTTCCTTTTCTAATGTATTCTGGTCCATCTTATGTATTAGTCTTTGTACCTTCCAAAAGGGTAATATTGTTCCTTAAAAACATCCCTAAAAGAGTCCCAAGTGGAAGAAACAAAAAATAGTGCATATTCCTCCATGGCCCTTTACTCACACTAAGTTTCCCAGAAGTCCTTGACATGGAGGGTGACGATAAGGAGTGCAAAGGTAATATTTTATCTATCGGATAAATTATGGACTGAAAAATATGATTATAATATACTTAACCATTTTTATAGATAATTTTCATCTATCTGGCATTCAAATATAGAAAGATCAAAATTAAATTGTACCTTAAAGGGGGAGGTGCCTCCAAAGTGGCTACTTGAAGAAGATGTGTCCCCTATTGCCATTCATTAAATGATTTGTTAAAAAATATTCATCATTTTGTTCCTTTGTCGCTTGAGGGCTTCTTCAAGCAACATTTTGATAATATTTCCTTCTCCCTCGAATTTCTTTTCTTCCTCCAAGGGAGGCCTTTGAGATCGGTGAAGATGGTTTTGTAAAGGCTCAAGCAGTTTGAGTCCCAACTCCTTATGCCTCGACCTCATTGGGTACATGCACAAAAAATAGATAAATAGTAGACTGATTTGATGCCACCGATCCAAATTTGTGAAGGGAAATAAATTAAATACAAAATTTATAACCAAAACACAAAGATACAATGAAACTTGGCTTTAGTTAATAAATGGAAAATTCTTAAATTATATATATGCAAAATGAAAACAAAACTAGCTTGAATGGTGGTATCTTATCTCTGAAAAGAGAGGTGACTACTGCACACCTTCCTGAACGATGTTGCAATGAGACTGGAAGGTATTTTTATCATGAAGAATCAATGGAAAACCTTCAACATCTAAAAATCTAACCCTAGGAGATGAAGTGCCAAAGGCTTATGGACCCCAATGGGGTAAAATGGGATGTCAAATTCCTGGCGTTGTAACATTGGCATATGATATTTGTTTGGTGCACACAATATTTGATTGGAAAGGTCTATTTGAGGACTACATTTTACAGCTATCAATAGAGTTGATGATTTTCATTGCCGCATTTCTACAAGAATTGTTGTGTAGGGACTAAAAATGAATATGAAAGTTTGGGACCTAAAAAATCCTAAATAGGAATTTTTTTTTGAGAGTTAGTGGAATAGGTCGGTATCCACCAATATCCACTTGGATTAATTACCCCCTAGGATGCAATGATCCCCATTATGTCAATTTCTCTCATTTGATGGGGAAATTTGTGTTGAATTTGTTTACTGGTGAACCACTTTCCTAGGTGAAGAAGATTCCCTACTTTAACCACTCGATAGAGTTATATGCTTTGTTGGTGAGTACCCTCTATCTTGGTGTCCATAATTCTATTTTTTGTAGCCTAGAACTTACACGAAAGCTTATGTTGTTCATGCCATTATTTGTATTTGGCATTGGATTTTTGTAAGACATCATGAACATGTTGTTGGAAGTGTTGGAATCATTTAATAAATTTGGTTCCTCTATTTAATTTGACATGAGCATGGGAGTAATTTTCTGGTGAAGAAGTAGTAAAAAAGGTGAAATCCATGGGGATTTCTAGGTGGAACCTTGAACATGCTTGAAAAGAGATAATAGAGTTGTAAAGAGCTTTGTTGCATCCATGTTGAACATATGGAAGGTTTTCATTCTGTGTAGGTGGATGTGTGACTTAGAAGTGTAGAGGTGCCTTTCTATGTGAGGTGAATATATCTTTGGGCCCTTCTATGAGTTTTTCCACTTTCTTATGTTCTATAGAGAGAAGTTTTATTGAAGATATGGTGGTTGTAGTGACTTGTTGTTCACCTTTTGAACAAACCATGTAAGGAAAAAATTGGATGTATAAGAGACTATATTCTTACACCATTTTGTTAAGATCGATGAGATCACAGTTGGAACTACCTCTAGTATAATGTAGAGTTGATCCCCTAGAGTAAAAATGACACTATGAGGTGGAGACTTATAAAAAAAATAATTTTTCCATGTATAAGGTTTTCATAAAATAACGTAAAAAACTTCAAGTGCGATAACATCACACAATAAATCATCTGTGAAAGGCTTGATGTTGTAGGAGAAACAACATTGTTAGTTGACATGGATGTATCATCCATGGTACAACCAACCAATGGTGTATGGTTAGGGCTGTGGCACTATTGGTAGCTTTATTGTGTTGATGACCCAACTGAGATTAGGTTCTTCTATCTTCCATTGTCAACAATGAAATGTAGTGGAGTCCCATTCACCTAAATTTATGAATGGAAGAGGCGATCCCCCTCCTTAGGCTCCTCTAATTGTTTTGGTTGGATCTTCATAATTGTGATGGTAAAATTGGGTTCTATATTGATGATTAGCTTTCACTAATATTGTTCTTAATCAAAATATAAGCCAAAGTATGCTTGTTTCTATTTAAGCTTTGCCAACAATGATTTTTTCAAGTGACATTCATCAGTGTTGTACGAGGGACTTTTGTGGACCCTACACCACTTCCTAGTGTCTTCCTTTGACTTTCCATTATCATCTAACTTGTGAACTAGGTTAGTTGTCTTGGGGTTTTATTTCTTTTCTTTTTAATTTTTTCCATGAGTTAGGGTCACCTTTGCACTATTTCCTCTATGAAGGATTGACATATCCAAAGTCTCACTTCTTCTATTTATTGTTTTGCTCAATTTTGAGAACATATCAACATGTTTCACCAAGCCAGGAGATGTCTAAGAATTACCTTTCTATATGGATGTATTTGTATAGACAACCATGGTACTTAAGAAACAAATGTCGCTTAGAGTCTTCAATACCTAGCTTTGTGTGCAAGGTATGAAACATATTTGTGAACTCTAGAACTGCTTGGTCCCTCTCCTAGTATAGTGTGGTCCATCTCATGTACTGGTCTTCATGACTTCCAACAGGGAAATATTATTCCTTAAAAACATCCCTAAAAGAAACCCAAGTAGGTGTGACTGAAAATAGTATATATTCGTCCATGACCCTTTTCTCACAGTAAGTTTCCCATCATTCCTTGACATGGGAGGCGACCTTAATGATCACAAAGGTAATACTTTCTTTGTTGGAAAAATTATGGACTAAAAAATGCCCTTCAAGCAGATTTAACCATTTATCTAGAGAATATACATCCAAATGGACTTCAAATATAGGAATATCAAAATTAACTTGTACCTTAAATGGGGTGGTGCCTCCTAAATGGCCACTTGATGAAGATGTGTTTCCTATTAGCATTCGTCAAAGGATCTAGGAAAAATTTTCCATCATCTCATTCCTTTCTTTCTTAAGGGGTTCTTTAAGAAATAGCTTGATAGGATCTCTTGTTCTACCGTATTTATTTACTTCCACCACAGGAGGCCATTGGGTTAGGAAAGGATGGTCTTGCAAAGGCTCAATCAATTCATGTCCCAACTCCTTATACCCTAAAATCATTAGGGAAATGCATAGAAAAACATATAAAGAGAAGACCAGTATGATACAACTGATTCAAATTTATGAAGGGAATGAAATGAAATACATATCAATAACTGAAACACAAAGATACAATGAAATTTGACTTTATTTAAAAAATGGAGAATGTTGAAACTATATACATGTAGAATGAAAGAAAAACCAACTTGAACGACAATAGCTTATATTTGGGAAGAGACATGACAACTACATTTCTTCCTAAACTATACTATGAGGCTTAAAGACGTTTTTATCATAAGGAAGCATTCAGAAAACTTAAACATCCAAAAACCTAACCCTAGGAGATGAGGCACTCAGGGCTTATGAGCTTTGATGGGATAAGTTGGAATGTCAACTTCCTAGGGTCATAACTTTGGCTTAATGTCTCTGTTCAGTGAAGACAATAGCCTTTTGGGAAGGCATAATTGGGGATTAAATTTTCTCATTGTTAATCGGTAAAATGATTCTCGTTTCCCTGTTTCCCAAAAAAAATTGTTTAGGGCCTCAAAATGGCTCCAAAATATTATTACCTAAAATATTCCAAAAAGAGAAAACTACTAAACATGAAAATTGTGATTTGAGCTCATGAAATAAGTATCTAGCCACCAATATCCACTTGGATTAATCCTCCCCACATTAGTAACCAATGTTCCTGATTGCATCAATTTCCATCATCAGATGGGGAAATTTCTGCTGAACTTGGTTCTTGGTGAAGCACTTGCTTTGGTGAAGAAGTTGCCCTACTTTAACCACTTGATAGAGTTGTATGTTCTATTGGTGAGTACCCTTAATCTTGGTGTCCATAATTTAATAAGTTGTAACATAGGACTTATACAAAACGTGATGGTGTTCATGTCTTTTTGTATTTGGCATTGGATTTTTGTAGGACATCATGAACCTATTGTTGGAGGTGTTGGAATTGTTCAATAAATTTAGTTGCTTGGTTTGCTTCAATGTGAGCATGGGAGGAATTTGTTGGTGAAGATGGAGTAATACCATGGGGATTAATGGCTCAAACCCTAAACATTTTTGTAAATAGATAATATATTTGTAAAGAGGTCTATTGTATCGATGTTGAACATACAGAAGGCTATCATCCTTTATAGGTGGATGTGTGACTTGGAAGTTTAGACTCTGCCTCTGTAGGTGAGATGAATAAGTCTCTGGACCCTTCTACAAGATTTTCCACTTGCTTATGTTCTATAGGGAGATATTGTATTGAAATTGTGGTGGTTGTAGTGATTTTTTATTCACCATTTGAGTGAACCATGGATACAACAAGATTGGAAGTATAAGAGAATATCTTCTTACACTAGTTTGTTGATATCAATGATATCATAGGTCGAAATACCTATGATATCCTGTAGAATTGATCCCATTGAGTGAAAAAGACACTATGAGGTGAAGACTCATTTAAAAGTTTGCCGTAAAATAAAAACACAAACTTTGAGTGGGGAAACATCACACAGTACCTCATCTATGAAGGGCTTCATGTTGTAGGACAAACGATAATGTTGGCTAACAAAAATGTCTTCTCCATGGCTTAGGTAATCAATGGTTTATGGTTGGGGGTGTGGCATTATTGGAAGATATAATCTCTTGATGACCTTGGTTGAGATCAAGTTCTTATAGCTCCCATTGCCAACAATGATATGTAGTGGGGTCTCCTTCACTCAAATTTGTGAATGGAAGAGGCACTCCAATTCCTATGGGTATTTTGACTTTTCTAGATGGATCTTCACATTTTCGTCGGTAACAATGGGTTCTACATCAATGATACAATTTATTTTATCCCATCCTGAATCAGAATATGAGCTAGAGTTAGTTTGTTTCTCTTTAAGCTCTACCAACAATGATTTTTTTAAGTGGCATTGATCAATGTTATGTGAGGGACTTTTGTGGAGCCTACACCACTTCCTAATGTCTTACTTTGACTTTCCATGATCCTTTCTAATCTATGACCTAGGTTGGTTTTCTTGGGGTTGGATTCCTTTGCTTTGTCCTTTGTTCCATGAGTTAGGGTTTCCCTTTCCCTATGTCTTCTATGGCAGATTCATAGTCCAAAGTCTTGCTTCTTCTATTTTTTTTTCTTTATTTTGATAACATATTAGTATGTTGTGATAAGAGAGTAGATAATCAAGAACTCCATTTCTATTTTGATATATTTGCATATAAAACCATAGTAATTTATCACCAAATGTCACTAAGAGTTTTGATACTCAAATTGGTATACAAGGTATGAAAAATATTTGTGAACTATGGCACTGCTTGGTAAGTTTCCTGTCATTGTGTGGTCCATCTCATGTACTAGTCTTTGTAGCTTAAAATAGGTTAATATCCCTAAAAGAGTCCTAAGTGGCTGTGACTAAACATAATGTGGATTATTCTGTGGCCCTTTTCTCATAGTAAGTATCCCACCTTTCCTTGACATGGTGGAAAACCTTAAGGAGCACAAAGATAATATTTTGTCTATAAGAAAAATGAAGGACCAAAAAGTACCCTTCTAGCATATTTGACCATTTTTCTAGAGCATCTAAATTGATCTAGCCTTCAAATATAATAATATGAAAATTAACTTGTACCTTAAATGGTGCAACGCCTCCAAAGTGGCCACTTGATGAAGATGTGTCACCTATTGGCATTGGTTGAAGGATTTAGGAAAAATTAACCATAATATCATTGGTTTGTCACTTGAGGTCTTCTTAGAGAAAAAAATTGATATGAACTATTACTCCCTCATATTTATTTTCTTTTTCCATGGGAGGCAATCAGTGTCTACAAGGATGGTCTTGTAAAGGGTCAAGTAGTTCGAGTCCCAACTCCACATAACCCAAACTCGTTGGGGGAATGCATAGAAAAATAGATAAAGAGTAGGTTGCACTGATACCACTAATCCAAAATTATTAAGGGAATGAAATGAAATATATATTTATATCAAAAAAATATACATACATTGAAACTTTAATTTAAGTAATAATGAGAAAATGTTGAAACTATATACATGTAGAATGAAAGAAAAACCAACTCGAACGGTGGTAGCTTATCTTTGAGAAAAGATGTGACAATTACATTCCTTCTTGAGCCATGTTACAATTATACGTAAAGGCCTTTTTATCACGAAGAAGGAATGATAAACCATAAACATCCAAACACCTAACCCTAGGAGATGGAGTGCCAAAGGCTTATGGGTCGCAATGGGATAAGCTGGAATGTCAACTTCTCGAGGTTATAACTTTTGCATACGAACTCTATTTTGGTGCACACAATATCCCATTGGAAAGGTCTATCCAAGGAGTACATTTTATTACTTCCAAAAAATTGATAAATTATTGTTTTCCCTTTTTCCCCAAAAAACATTGTTTAGGGCCTCAAAACATCTCCGGAAGTTGAAGACCTAAAAACTGCCAAAAAGATAAAAATGCCAAAATAGGGAAATTATGTTATGATCCAATGGAATAGGTGGGTGGAAACCATTACCCACATGTATCAATCCGCCCCCCCTTATGAAGAAATCGTCCCCATTGAATCAAGTTCCCTCATTAGATGGGGAAGTTTCTATTGACTTGGTTCCTAATGAACCACTTTCCTAGGTGAAGAAGTTATCTTGCTTTAACCACTCAATAGAGTTGTATGGGTGATGAGTACCCTTGATCATTGTTTCCATAATCCAATCAATTATAGCTTGGAACTTAGATGGAACCTAATGTTGGTCATGCCATTGTTTTTACTTGGCATTGATTTTTTGTAGGACACCATGAACTTATTGTTGGAAGTGTTGTAATCGTTCAATCAATTTTTCTATTTGATTTGATTCAGCATAAGCATGGGAGGATTTTGTTGGTGAATATGTAGTCAAAAAAGTGACATCCATGAATATTTTTGGACGAAACCTTCAAAATTGTTGGATAGAACCTTGAAGATGTTTGAAATGAGCTAATCGAGTTGTAAATAGCTCTATTGTAGCAATGATGAGCATATCTAAGGCTATCATTTTATGTAGGTGGATGTGTGACTTAGAAATGTAGAGGCACCTTTGTAGGTCAGGTGTATGTATCTATAGATCCTTCTACAAGCTTGTTCACCTACCTGTATTCTATAAAGAGAGCTTGTATTGAATCTATGGTGGTTGTAGTGATCTGTTGTTCACCTTTTGACCGAATCATGGAGAGGACAAACTTGGAAATATGAAAGACTATGTTCATGGAATATTTTAATGATATTGATGAGATTTTAGTTGGAACTACATTTGGAATCTTGTAGAGTTGAATCTCAAGGAAAATTTTAAGGATGGAAGTTTATCTTAATGTTTAGAAACCTTGGCGAATCTTACTAGTCCCTGCTATGAAAATTGTAAAATGTTTGGTGATATTTTTGTATAAATATTTATATTTATAATGATTTTATATTAGTATATATAAAATATTGGTGATTTTTAAGGTAAAAAAAAAAAATTACTATAAATTTTGGGAAAATATTTTTTAGAAAAAATGGATTTTGGCGAATTTGATTTTTGGAAACAACATGGAAAATTAGCCCACTTGTGAATATTAACCCCTAAAATTCTCCCTGGACATGATCCCCTAGAGTAACAATAATACTACATGGTCGAGAATCATAAACAACTTAACGTTTCCATATATAATCTTGTCCTTAAATAACATCACAAACTTTGTGTGGGAAACATCACATAGTACCTTATCTGTTAAGGGCTTGATGATATAGGACAAATGACACTGTTGGTGGACAAAAATATCTCGTCCATGGCTCAACCAACTATTTATGTATGGTTGGGGATGTGGCACTATTTTCAACTTTAATCTGTTAAGATATTGGCTAAGATTATATTCTTTTGGCTCCCACTATCAATAATAAAATAGAGTGGGGTCCCCTTCACCCACATTGATTTATGGAAGAGGCAGTCCCCCTCCTCAAGTTCCTATAACTCTTCTGGTTGGATCTTCATAGTTTCGATGGTAACATTGGGTTCTGCATTAGTGATCAACTTTATTTGATCCTATTTTGAATCATAATTTGTGCTAAACTCTATTTTTTTCTATTTTAGCTCTTCCAACAATGATTGTTTCAAGGTGCATTCATTAGTGTTGTGCAAGGGACTTTTGTGGAGCCTACATCACTCCCTAGTGTCTTCCTTTGATTTTCCATTCTTTTTTCTAACCTATGATGTAGGTTGGGTTTCTTGTGGTTGGTTTCATTTTCTTTTCCCTTTGTTGTATGAGTTAGGGTCCTCCTTGCCCTAGTTCTACTGTGAAGGATTCATAAATGCAAATTATCACTTCTTCTATTTAAATTTTTGCTCAATTTATATTGCTATGTTGTGCCAAGTGAGGAGACGTCCAATAACAACATTTCTTTCTACATGTATCTATGTAGACAACCATAGTAATTGAGCACGAAATGTTTCTTAGAGTATTTGATACCTGGCTTAGTGCGCAAGGTATGAAAGATATTGGTGTTCAAATCCAGCACTTCTTGGTCCATTTCATACTATAGTGTTCTCCATCTCATGTATTGTTATTCATAGCTTCCAATAGGGAAATATTTTTCCTTATCAACATCTATAAGAGAGTCCCAAGTGGGTGTGACCTTTAGCCATTTGTTTAGAGCATCTTCCACATGGCATTTAGATATAGGAATATCAAAATTAACTTGTATGTTAAAGAAGGCTATTAGGTCTCTCTAATACTAGTGTATTCCCTTATTAGTATTGTCATTATATCCCCTTTTGTTATTATTGTGCCCATTTTGTCCCAATATTGTTATTATTGTGCCCCATAGAAGCCCACTATTGCTATTGTTGTGCCTTTATATTATTATTGTTATGTCATCTTTGACTATATTGTGACCTCTTAGACTCCTATATAGAAAGGAGGCCTTGTCATTTGGATCATCCAAGAATTGTTAATTTGTATAATGTAAAGTAGGTTTCCCCCTCGAAGAGGCTGATTTTGAAGTCGTTGATCTATCTTTTCTTCTATTTTGTGAGTTGGTTGCATAACAATTGGTATTAGAGCTTTGGATTCTAGGGTTTCACTACTCCAAATAGGTCATCGTGAAATTTTATCTATAACTTTTTTTCTACGACATTTCAGAACCTAAAATTAAAACCTGTTTGAGCTGAAATTGGGATGAACCTTGGGTACAAATTTCATAATTTTTCTCGCTACAGTTTCAGAGATATGATCCAAGGAAGTGTGGGATTTTTAAGGCTCCTAAATTATATCTCAATCAGGTGACCCCGGGGAAAATTGTCATAAATTTCTCTCTAAGCATTAGATTGAAATGTAGTAAAAATGTACAGAAATAGGACAAACTTTAGTTTTTTTTGTATCAGTTTCAATATTGAAGGTCGAAATAGTGACATGTGGCACTTGGTACAAGTTCACTCTACTGAACTAGTCTATAAACAGGCCATCATGAAAGATTTGGAATATCTTTCTTGGAGAATCCAATCTTAATCAGACTTGTGGGGTTAGAAATAGGATTTAGAGGGCTACCATAGGACAAAATTTCAGGCCTTGAAAATCTTAAATTATAGAGATACAATATATTCAATATCAAGCTCCTACAAAGACATAAAAGGTGTGTAGTCTTTTTAAATCTTTGCATAAGTTTGGTTTGAAAAATTAGTTTGAGGGAATTCAAAGGACATAGTGAAGAATAATTATCATTAATTGATGCCCTTAAGAAAAAAATGGAAACATCTAGTAAGCAACCTAAAAGCTCTAGCATGACTCGTGAAGAAGAGGAAGAAATGCAACATGATATATCAAAATTACAAGACCAAGTGCAACAAATTTCATTGTCACAAAAAGTAGTAAAAGCTAATATGGATGGTTTAAAGAAAGGTGTGGAACCTAAGATGGATGGTTTAAATAATTACGTGGAAGCTAAGATGGATGGTGTGAAATTTAATATGGATGGTTTAGAAGTAAACATTGAAGATTTGAAGAAAGACATGGAAGGTTTGAAAGGAGGTTTGGCAAAGTTGCTACAAGAGATGATTCCTAATGGGAAAAGGTAGTAGAGGAAACTCATGATGAGAACAAAAGAAATATTAGTCATGATTTCATATACTCTAACATTGGATTGAAGACCCACCATGTTCCAAAGATAGATATGAGGAATTTTGATGGAAAGGATCCTGTAACATGGATACGATAGATGGAGCAATATTTCGATCTCCATAATGTGAAAAACACACAAAAGGTACAGATTTCAACTTTATATTTGGAACCCAATCAGTTTGTATGGTATCGATGGCTTTGTTCTCATAAACAAATTATCACTTGGGCAATTTTTACAGAATAAATGATAGCACATTATGAGGATACAAAAAGCAACACATTTTTTAGCCAATTTATAAATCTCAAACAAAAAAGTTCAATGGTCGAGCACATTGAGGACTTCCAAAAATTGAATATAAGGGTAAAAGATATTCTAGAGGAGCATAGGATTGATGTGTTCATAGGGACATTAAAATACAACATCCAACATGAGGTTCACCTGTGGGAACTTGATTCATTGGAGAAGGCATTCAGGTTGGCAAGAAAAATTGAAAGCAAAATTATGGCAACAAGGAAGCCTACCAATCACAACTATAAAGTTGGAAGTGTTGTTGCTTCTAGCCTTTCACAACCTACAAGGTTGACGCCACAAAAATTGGAAGAAAAAAGAGAAAAAGGCCTTTGTTACAGTTGTGATAGAAAATATAGTAAAGGTCATAAGTGTGATGAAAATAAATTATTTTATATAGATTGTGAAGAGGAAGAAGGAAAGGAACAAGAAACATAAAAAGAAGACGATACACACCAGGAACAAAGCTTAGAGAAAGAAGAAATGAATCTGAGCATATCTTGTAATGAATTGGATGGAATAACCACTCCCCAAACTATCAAGATAGAAGGACATATCAAGAATAAAAAGGTAATAGTGTTGATTGATTCAGGAAGTACCCATAATTTTATTCATTGTAATAAAGTGAAGGAATTGAATTGCTTCCAATATCCAGCACTAGAGTGTCAAGTGATGGTTGCAAATGGAAGAACCATAAATTTCTTTGGAAAGTGCCATAATATCAAGCTATCCATGGGATAATATCTTTTGAATAGTCCAATGCTTTCCATTCCAGTGGGTGGTGCTGATGTTGTAATAGGAGTCCGATGGCTACAATCTTTGGGTATGATAGCTTTTAATTTTCAAGATTTTTTCTTGATTTCTTTTTTCTAGAAGGAAAGGAAGTTCAATTAAGTGGTATCGCAGGGTAATCGAGAAATATAATCAACTGTAATGGCATGAAAAATCTTCTAAATAAATAACAACATTGTGTACTTTCACAATTATGTTCGCTAGAGGTTCCCATGTCGAAATCATCCATTTCTCTAGATCTCCGAAAGGTCTCCCACAATCATTCGAATATCTTTGAGACTCCCAAAGGGCTCCCACCAATCAGTGATCATGATCATGCTATTAATTTGATTCCAGGAAGTGTTCCTCCAAACATCAGGCCTTATAGTTATCCCTATGGCGAAAAGAGTGAAATTGAATGTATGGTTGCAGAAATGCTAGAGGCTGGTATAATTAAACCTAGTTAAAGTTCTTTCTCTTCTCTAGTAGTATTCATGCACAAGAAGGATGGATCATGGTGCATGTGTCCAAATTATTGGGAGATAAACAAGATCACTATTAAAGATAAATTCTCCATTCCTATCATTGATGAATTATTGGATGAATTTCATGGAGAAATTTACGTCACCAATTTGAACCTTCGTTTAGGATATCATCAAATTAGAATGAAGTCTGAAGACATTTCGAAAACAACATTTAGAACTCATGAGGGTCATTATGAATTTTCGGTCATGTCTTTTGGCCTTACCAATGCACCTTCTACGTTTCAAGGTTTGATGAATTCCATTTTCAAACCCTTCCTTAGAAAAATTGTGTTATTATTTTTTGATGATATACTAATCTACAACAAGTCTTGGAAGGATCATGTTAAACATGTTCACATGGTGCTCAAACTATTGGAGGAGAAACAATTATATGCAAAAATCTCCAAATGTTTCTTTGGAGTACAAGAGGTGTAATATCTGGGTCATATTGTATCTCATGAAGGTGTTAAGGTAGACCCTAGCAAAATTAAAGCCATTAAGTAATGGAAAATCCCCACATCCATAAAGCATTTGCAAGGATTTCTTAGGTTGACAGGATATTATCGCAAGAAGAATTATGGGAGAATAGCAACACCTCTAACAACAATATTGAAGGAAGATTCACTTTTGTGGACTCCAAAAGCAACGAAGGCCTTTGAACATCTTTAAGAGGCAATGTGCCAAGCATCGGTCTTAGCTACGCCAAACTTCACAAAAACCTTTATGGTGGAATGTGATGCCTCATGAAATGGAATTGGTGTTGTTTTAATGTAGGAAGAAAGACCCATTGCTTTCGAAAGTCATCCAATCAAAGGAAATTATTTACATAAAGCTATTTACGAGAAGGAAATGTTGGCAATACTATATGCACTTAGGAAATGGTGATCCTACCTAATGGGAAGACACTTCAAGGTAAAAACGGATCAAGATAGTCTTAAATGCTTTTTAGAACAAAGATTATCTTCAAAAGAGCAACAAAAATGGGTCACAAAGATGTTGGGTTATGACTTTGAAATTTTCTGCAAAAAAGGGAAGAAAAATGTTGTGGCAGATGCACTCTCAAGAAAAGATGAGGATGTGGAAGCATTGCTTTGCCCCATTTCTATTATCCAACCAGATTGGATAAACGAAACAAGGGATGAATGGAAGAATGATGAAGAAGTGTGGGCACTCATTCAAAGGATACAACAAGATACCAGTATATATGATACATTTAGCTGGAAAAATGATTCGTTATGGTACAAAGATCGCTTACACCTATGTAATAATTCCCAACTCAAACAAAAGATTCTTATGGAATTGCACACCTCTCCCATAGGAGGGCACTCGGGATTTTTAAAAACTTACCATAGGGTTAAGAAGGAATTTTTTGGGATGGCCTTAAATCAGATATTCAAAATTTTGTGGCGGAATGTTTGGTTTGCAAACAAAATAAATTTGAAACAATTAAGACCCCAAGTCTATTACAACCTTTATCCATTCCAAACCAATGTTGGGAGGGGGTTTCAATGGATTTTATCACAAGTTTACCCAAGTCCGAAGGAAAGAGTGTCATGATGGTGGTAGTGGAAAAACTTGCCAAGTATGCACACTTTTGTGCATTATCTCATCCATTTAAAGCCAATATAGTTTCTACTACATTTATGGAAACAATTCAAAAGCTACATGGAAACCCAAAGATTATTGTAAGCAATAGAGATCCCATTTCACTAAGAAATTTTTGGAACAAAATTATTTTCTTGTCTTGGTAATCAGTTTTCTCATAGATCATCTTATCATACTCAATATGACGGGAAAACTGAGATAGTAAATAAATATTTAGAAGGATATCTTTGTTGCTTTGTATATGATAAAAAGACACAATGGGTCAAATGGTTGCCTCTGGCTGAATGGTGGTATAACAGTTCCTTCCATACTGCAGCAAAAATGACCCCATTTATGGCACTTTATGGATATCATCCACCGTCCATCACATCATATTTAAGAGAAAATTCTAAGATTCAAGCAATGGAAGATCACATCGAGCATCAACAACAAGTTCTCCAACTCTTAAAGGTTAACCTCACTTTGGTGCAAAATAGAATTAAACAACAAGAAGACCAACATCACAGTGAAAAAAGTTTTGATGTAGGTGACTAGGTATTCCTATGACTACAACCATATAAACAGATGTCCCCAAAGCAAGCTAAGAAGGATAATAAATTGTCACCAAAGTATTATGGTCCGTACAAGGTGTTGCAAAATATTGGTACTATGGCATACAAATTGGAGCTTCCTGCAGCTTCCCGAGTGGACCCAGTTTTCCATGTTTCATGCTTAAAGAAGTTTATAGGTGACAAGCTCCTAGTTCAAAAAATATTATCAGAACTTGACGAGGAAGGAAAAAGAAGATTGGAACCTGAAGCACCCATAGAAACAAGAACTAGACAACTACAAAATCAATTAATTTTGATGTATCTCATCAAGTGGAAGAACTTAGCCACTGAAGATTCCACATGGAAGGATGATTATTTTATACAAAAGAATCCAAAACTACTCAAGCGTTGAGGACAACACTTTTTTGAAGGAGAGGGGCATGTTAGGTCTATATAATACTAGTGATTCCCCCATTACTATTTTCATTGTAGCCCTTATTGTTATTGTTGTGCCCCTACTGTCCCCATAGTTTTATTATTGTGCCCCATAGAAGCCCACTATTGTTATTGTTGTGCCCTTATATTATTATCGTTATGTCGACTTTGATTATATTGTGACCCCTTAGACTCCTATATATAGAAAGGAGGTTTATTCATTTGTATCATCCAAGTATTGTTCATTTGTGTAATGTAAAGGAGGGTTTCCCCTCGAAGAGGCTGATTTTGAAGGCGTTGATCTATCGTTTCTTGTATTTTTTGAGTTGGTTACATAACAAATTATGTATGGGAGATTGTGCCAAGGCATGAAGGGAAGTCATTGTTGACTTCCAAGTGGATATACAAGATTAAGCATGTTGCAAATGGGAGTATTAACAAATAAAAGGCACAGTTCGTGGCCAGAGGATTCTCTCAAAAAGAGCAAGAAGACTATGATGATACTTTTGCTCCAGTTTCTATGTACACCTCCATTAGATCTATCATCTCACTTATTGCCTCTATGGGATGGTAAATGCACTAGATGGATTTAAAGATTGATTTCCCTAATGACGTAATTGAGGAAGAGGTGTACATAGATAAAACTCAAGTATTTGAGGTATATGGAAAGGAGTATCATGTGTACATGTTGAAGAAGGCCTTGTATGGACTCAAGCAAGCTCTAAGAGCATGGCATGCTCGTATTGACAACTATCTAATGAGACCGGGGTTTACCAAGAGTGAATTAGTTGATCCAAAAATTTACTTTAAGGTTGTGAAGGACACACATGTGATCTTATTATTATATGTTAATGATTTCTTTCTGAAAGGTGCCAACCCTCTTATCAATTAGTGCAAGAAGCAGTTGGCTTATGAGTTCGTTGTGGAGGATCTTGGGTTAATGCACTATTACTTGGGATTATGAAAAACCCTGGTGAATCTTCCTAGGTCAAGGAAACTATGTGTTAGAGATCCTTTAGATATTTGGTATGATGGATTGCAAATCCATGGTAACTAACTTGAAGAAGTTAAGACATTTACATCAGTGGATTTCCCCCAAAGTAGTCCTCAACTCACCAACATAAACATGATATGTAAATCACGTATAGGGGTCATCCTAGAGGTGTGTTGAAGGCCCCGAAAATCAGGTCAACAACAAGGGGGATACTCGCCCGGTCCAAACCTTGGTTGGCAACTCCTTATCCGTTTGGTATAGCGGGTCCGACTGGGGATATGGGACCAGTTTCCCAATTCAGTTTGTGTGTGTGAGAAAGATGGGTATTTATGTTCTAAATGGAATACTTCTATCCTAATTCTAATCTAATGCTATGCTGTTGTATTCTAATAAATAGAAAAACATCAAAATTTATGCTAACCTGGGGTGTGATCTTTCTTCTATGCGATCTAAAAATATTTCAAACAATAACTGGTAATAAAGATCATTCAGCTATTATAAGAAAAGAATTCAATAAGGATGAACTACTTCGTATAAGAAGTTAGACGAAACAGTTGTGAAAACTTATCGCATAAATAAGCTATTCATACACTAAACATAAACAAATAGCTATCACCGTACAAAAGTGCCAAATGATAAGTCAGGCATCCATGTTGTAATATATAAACAACTGAAAACTGAATATCACTTTAACGCATAAACAGAAATGGTTAAGAGATAAAAGTACCATTTATAACTAATCCTACTCATGAGCTTCAAGCAACAATTGATTTATCTCTCCTTGATTTAACATCCACTAAGAGTACATAAGTGCAACATCAGTAGCAGATATCAAATGCAATTATCAAATAAACCCTGTTCCATTCATTCACCAAAACCTCCTCTGAGGGTGCAAAAGTGCATGTTCTGAGGACAAGTTTTTGATAAATTTCTGGACCCTTCTCTAAATGCATGAGAAGGGTTTAAATACTACTAACTAAATAACTTATTTACAGAAACTGAGGATTCGGTTTAAATGACCATCCTCTTTCTAAGAAAAACTATTTCTAAAATTAAATCTAATATCTAACTATTTCTAAATTTGCTCCTTAACGTCGCAAGCATTCAATATTTTCTTGAGTGGAGTCGGCTGACTGTCTTCCGTCTTTATTTGAGTTAAGCAAACAGAATCGAAAAGAGCTGGCATTATCTTCTCAGTAAAATTAATGATATACTTGAGAGTCATCCAATGACTATGTGGCATTACCATGCATACCTGGTAATAATACCATTTCAACTTGGTTAACCCTTGGATTGCTTCTTCTTTTCCTTTAGTTTTTAGTTTCCAGTTTGTTTCTATCGCTGCTTTCTTGCAATTTTCGGGGCTTGCAGGTGACTGAGTAACTATGAGCCTTCCTTTTCGAGCAAGTTTTCTCAGTGATGTGTGATTAGCGCTAATTGCACATCAGAAACTGCCTCTGTTTCTTGATCCGAGCTTCCCTGATACGTTTTTTTCCTCTTGCACCTTTTTCTCTCATTGCGTATAAAGCTCAAAATTTGTAAAAATAGTGATTCCGTGAGCTCTTGACCCTGAGAATTAAACTGTCTGTTTTTGGTATCAGCATCATTCAGTACCCATTCAACCATGGCTGTATATGAGAACTCTGTGATGGATGCCTCAGAAGAGTTCTATGGCTCTTTCTCTCCCTTAAGTGGATTAGGTGTGCCTTCCAAAATGGACATTGGAGTGATGCCTTTCCTCCTCATAGTTTTCTGCATACTGCCTTGTATAACCCTTCGTCCTTCTTTCCTGCAGTTTACATTTGAGGTGGAAGTAATGATAAAAGATAATGACAGGAAAACTTTAAATGCCGAAGATATGCAAAACATGCCACCTTACATGAACTAGTTCTTCGAAAAACACAATACCATACTTCATTAACAACTGGCAACAACTCATTAATTCGCATTAAAATGCATGACCAATTCTTGGCTTAGAACAAGTTTTCTAGAATAATGAGCCAAAACCGACTGCGATGGAGAGGTCTTGTGATTTTGCTTTGCGATATCGCAAATCACTGTATTGCAATATCACAATTTCATCGTGTTGTTCTATTGCAAGGTCGCAGTATCACAATATCACAAGGTCACAGTATTGCAATATCGCAATTTCGCAGTATCGCAATATCGCAATATCGCAGTATCGCAATATCACAATATCACAGATCGCTTAATCGTTAAAATCCTTATGTGTAATTCATGTGATTTTTGCGATGCGCGATATGCAATATTGCATATCGGCAATTTTAGAGTTTTTCAATGTGAGTGTTTCTTTAATGCATGCGATGCGATGAAGTTTCGTGTCGCAATTTCGCGTTTTTTATCATTTAAACTCATTAGAAGGTACCCTATCATTCTTTGCACGATGCGATATCCCTTAAGGAGTGAATTTACTTTGTTCATTATGAAACTTAGGTTTTTAAATTCTTCAAAGTATTTTCCTAAGTCCATGATGTTGTAAGTTTCATCTAAAAGGAAATATAACACTAATTGATTTTTTAGATTTTTTACTGAGGGTCCCCACTTATTTAGTATTAGCAATAACACTTCATAAGGAGGGGGGTTGTTTGTGGCCACAACAATTGGCGATTCACTTGGAAGAACCAGTTATCTCTGTGTTTCTATTGAATTTTTTCAGCTTCCAACACAGAAAATTTTTCAGAAAATTAAACTTTATTATGGAAAGATAAAGTACATTATGCTCTAACCTGTCAATGACATTTTGTTTCAGCTATTTTCAACTTTGATTATTTGTTGCCTCAAGTTAGTCCTTGTGTTTAGATCAGTCATTACTTGGTCTGTAAAGATAAAACAAAGTCTTCTTTGTAAATCAGTTTTAAATATGCTCATTTGTCGTAGGTAGAGCCTCTGCTGCCAGTAGGCGTTTATAGCCTCGACAGGGTTACCTATTACCCAGCAATGATCCTGTATCCTACTTAAAGAAAGCTACAACTCTCAAAGAAGAATCCACATCCACACTTATTGCTTTGATTTTATTTTTTATTCCTAAAGAACAATGTCTTGGTTTGATAGCCAATTTATGACACAGTCATTCACTCGATTTATAACTTTGTTGAAAAAGCTGGCTCGTGATGAGACCCCTTGCTTCTTGATTGTAAAAATCTTGAGTCATTGCCCTGTTGTGGTATGCAGTATTTGGCAAAGTCAGCAAGTTATAATATCTGTGATTATGATAAGCCGGCTCGTGATG
>APFE030454843.1:9851-23172 GCA_000404065.3 Pinus taeda | reverse complement strand
TTTGGACTACCCAGAGAATTAGTCACTGATGGAGGACCTCCTTTTAATTCTCATGGCTTCAAAAATATGCTCCAAAAATATCATATCAAGCACAAAATGACTACACCATACCACCCCCAAGCAAATGGGCAGGTGGAAAGTACCAACAAGGTCATTGAAGCCATCTTGACAAAAACGATAAAGGAGAACAGAAGGGACTGGTTTCAGAGACTGCCCGAGGCTCTATGGGCCTATAGAACCACTTGGAGGAATACAACAGGCTTTTCACCCTATGAATTAGTTTTTGGAAAGAATGATATTTTCCCTGTAGAGTTTGAAATCAAAACCTTAAGAACTGCCTTAGATGTTAACCTTGATTTAACTGATGCACAAACAGCCAGGTTGCAACAGCTTCAGGAATTGGATGAGAAAAGACTAGAGGCCGTCCATCAAACAATGATGATACAGCAACAAAGAAGCAGATGGCATGATAGAACCATCAAGCAAAAGCAGTTCCAGAAAGGTAACTGGGCTCTACTTTATGATTCCTGTTTCGATAATTTTCAAGGGAAGCTAAGAACAAGGTGGTTAGGGTAGTATGAAGTGGATGCTGTTTTTCCAAATGGAACAGTTAGACTTTTAACAATTGATGGGAGCAGAACACCACTGTTAGTGAATGGCTACCGACTTCAGTTATATCAGCGGCCGGTTTCCAAAAAAAGATTTTAAAGCCACTTGCATGGCAATAAAAAAATATTCCTTTCCAGGGGAACTTGCTGTCCCTCAAAGCACTTGAGTTTCTATTATTTATGTAATTTCTTTTTTTTTTAGGTTAGATATTCTTTTTTTAAGAAACTAATAAATCCTGCCAAGGATTGCAATATTACATTTCAGTATTTTGCAGATTTTAGCTTGGGAAGTAGCTTAGAACAAAAGTTTCAAAGGAATTACTTTGCGGACTCGGAACTCCTGTTGCTGCAACACCATTCCCTGTTGCTGCAACACCATTTCCTGTTGCTGCAACACCATTCTCCATTGTTGCAACACCATTCCTGTTGCTACAACACCATTTCCTGTTGCTGCAACACCATTCCCTGTTGCTGCAACACCATTCCCTGTTGCTGCAACACCATTCCCCGTTGCTGCAACACCATTCCTGTTGCTGCAACACCATTCCTGTTGCTGCAACACCATTCCTGTTGCTCCAACACCATTCCTGTTGCTGCAACACCATTCCCATTGCTCTAGCACATTTCCCATTTTTACAAACGTCTTTTTCCCGATGATAAAACATCATTCCCTGTTGCCATAACAACAATTTTCCGTTGCTGCAACACTAATCCCGGTGCTACAACATCACTTCCCGATCACGGAATACCCTTCCCAACAAATTCCCTCACGTAGAAAAACACCAATCTTACCACTTCAGCCCCCAAGGAACAAATTTTGATAAAATATACCACTTGTGATGATTATAGCACCCTACCATCACTTCCCGTCATTATCATTACAAATCGTCGGTATTCCCACGCTTTCAGATCCGCGGTAATCATTATGATCCAGCAGAAGACAAGACAAGACATTTTGACGCAGCAATAAAAAAGGTAAAATACGAAGGTACGCATGATTATGCATGGACATTAAATAATAGATAATGCAGTGAAGTTGATAGGACTATCAAATAATTGTACTTCCAATCATATCACTTACACGTAGGAGGGGGGATTACCAAAGCAACTCTTATAATGACATACTATGCCAACTGCCACCACCCTTAACTCTCCCAGTAATATGTAAAAGCCACCCTATCACGGCATGTTACCATTTGCGACGTTTTACTCTGAACTGAAATTGGAAGCTCGGCTCTGAACTCTGAAATTCACTGAAACAACAGCTATGGGAGGAACCCTCATTACACATGAACCTGACACGCCAGCAGTCCTTGAACTCTATCCTGAGATTTATCAAATTTTCTTGCAAGCAGGATGGATAGAGTACTTCAGGAGACTTCCGGACTTTGACGCGCAGTAAGTCCTTGAATTTGCATGCAATTTAACAGAAGGATTCTCTGTCGTCCAGGGAGTTCAAATCCCAGTCACGGAGGAAATTATAGCCCAAGTTACCGGGCTACCAACTAATGGCACATGGTGGTTCAGCAAAAAGCACCTGATTCTTAATGCGCAGCGGGATTTTCTCCAACCAGGAGAGCAGGTAGAGCCCAAGGGCATAGGCGTAGCACTTCAGTCGTTACCTCAACCGTGGCCGAAAGTCGCTGAATTTGTCAAGCAATATCTGACGTGCGAAGGCCGCTACCAGGTAATTTACCAGCACGATTTCATCCTGTTGAATCATTTGAGAAATGGTCAGTTAATAAACATGCCATATTATCTATTGGGTTGTCTCAAAAACATGTCAAGTTATGTTGTTAACGCAAAGCGTCCACCTCTTTCCTTAAAACACCACCGCTTAGCCCAATTGATGATTAATAGAGCCCTCGCTCTAAATAACCCTCCACCCCCCATTAATCCCCATCAGGAGGCAGAAATTCCATAGCCGGAACATGAAATTCCTCATCAAGAAGAGGAAATTCTTCACCGAGCTGAGGACACACCTCAGCAAGATGAAGAACTTCCTCAGTAAACGGACGACATGCCTGAACAAATCCCTCTAGAAAACCCTCAGCAAGCAGAGCGCATTCCTGAACAACTCCACCAAACACCCCCGCAAGTTGCTGAGAATGAACAAGCAGCAGTAGAAATAACCACGATAACAACCCCATCTCCCAAAAGAACCAATTCTTCCATTCCCATACTTGGTATTTCTACTGATGATTCCGATGACAATATCCCCATTACCCTTCTTAAATGAAAAATGCAGCAGGGAAATAAAACCCCATCGAAAAGAAGAAGAACTAGGGTTCCAGCTAAGGCACCTGCTACTCCGGCTATTGTCCCTATCCTAAAGAAAGCTAGCCTGAAGAGAAAAACACCTGAATTCCCTGCTTCTCTACCAAAGCAAGAACTCGGTCATCGGTAGCAGCTGAATCTCCTAATTCCTCCAGTTCACCACCCATCACTATAAGGATCCGCACTCCCACCAGTTCTCAAAACTCCTCTCCCTCACCCTCGAAAGCTGAGATGCAGAGTGTTCATAGCTTCGTGACATCATATTTTAAGACATCTGACACACAAGAACCAGCTGCCGACACCCAAGGTAATACTGACCAAATGGCTACAACACAAGAAATAGCCACTACCCCAGGTGACACACAAGAACCACCTGTGGGGAATACTGATCAAAATGATGAAACACAACCTCTGCCTCCACTGGAATCTACCGCTCCACAAGACCAGCCTACCATACCTTCCCTGCAGGAAGAAAATGAATTTATGAAATCTCAGATTCAGGACTATCAGGAGGAAATAATAAGGGTCAAGGAAGCATATCAGAATGAATTCAGCCTGCATGTTTTAGCACGAGTAGTGTCTGCAACAGAGAAATGTAAGGATAATGAATATGTGTGTACCAATTGTGGTGAAATATATACTCAAGCAGGATATAAGGTAGTAGCAGAACCAATGAAGGAAGCCTCCGCTGCTGTAGATGAAACAAAAGAGCCTGTTGTTACACAGACGAAAATGCCACAATCCTCTGCTGAAATAAAAGAACTTGTTGACACACAAGAACCAACAGGCTCTCCAGAAAAGGTGCAGGCAGAAGAACCTGTTGTCACACAAGAACCAACAGGCTCTCCAGAAAAGGTGCAGACAGAAGAACCTGTTGTCACACAAGAACCAACAGACTCTCCAGAGAAGATGCAGGACCAAACTGAAGAACTTACTGACACACAAGAACCAGTAAGTTCCCCAGAAACTGCACAAGATCAAACTGAAGAGCTTACTGACACACAAGAACCAGTAAGTTCCCCAGAAATTATACAGGAAGAAACAGGGAATAAGAAAGAGGAGAAAAAAGATTCACTCCGACCTACCCGAATTGCTATGGAAGAAGTAGTTACACAAGAATCAGGAAATGAAGAAGAAAAATTGGACTCACTCAGCCCTATTCAAATTGCCAAGGAACGAGAAGAAGAAGAAGGAAATGAGGAAAAAGGCACAGACTCACCCCGGCCCACCCAAATCACCATGGAACAAAATGAATCAGTACAACAGGAAGAAGAGACACTAGCCGGAAATGAAGAGAAAGATGTTGGATCATCCCAGCCTACTCCAACAGAGCAGATTATCCTTGTTGATGCCTTTACACAAATAGAGTTTCCCTCTGTTAGTGATGTATGCACAGAAACAGATAGTTTTCAAGCATTAAGAGGAAAATGGTGGAGAGAATATGAGCAGTCACAAGGCAAAGCATTACAACAGCAAAAAGGGACCTGGTTCAATCATGCATATAGGAACTGGGAAGCACTTGAGCAATGTAGAGCTCAATACAAAGAAATTACGGAATTAAAAGCCAGATTGTCCCAGATGTTTGAATTATTCCAAAGAATACTTGCCACAAGGAAACCCTCTTTCAATTATGCAACATTCTTGAGGGAAAGACTAACATTTTTACAGATAAAGGCTGTAAGAGAAGGTAGACCTCATCAGGTGGTTACATCAGAGCAATATATGCAAACTTTTGCAGAGGCACCTAAAAATGATCAAAACCTGTTATGCGAGCTTTATCGCCATAATGAAGCCATGTCTGAAGAAAGAAACACGAATATGTTACATGTGGTTGGCGACATATAGCTGAGAGCTTTCATCTCCTTTTTAGCCAACCAGCTTACATGGCAGAACGCCTTTATCTCAGCTCAACATAATGAACAGAATTTCCTTCTGTGGATTAGGGCTGAACCACAGAACGTAGCCACTTTCATTGCACAACATCAAACAATGATAAATGATCCTGATATGAAAGACCACGTCAGGGAACTACAAGCAGTAGTCCTGAAAGACTGCCAGCACTATCTGAAAACCAAGGCACCCTTGGCTGTCAAGGCAAACAATTGGTTTTGGGAAAGCTGCCCCAAAGAGAGGCAGGAATATCACCCTTATAATCCATCAAATTTACAGGTAGCACTCACAAGGGTACCTTAGTATATTAGATGCATCCAACACTGTGCTGAAAGATGGATGGGCTACAGATTTAAATTTCCACTTCTATGGTTATCTAGTGAACAATATAATGGCTAGTTTGGACTATCCAACAAGGAAGAAGCAGCAGCATGGAGGCATATACAGACTATCTGTGGGTTCAGAAAGAAGTTTGATGTCACTTCCTATAACTATTGTCTCAGTAATCTACACTGTTCATCCCAGTACTCCGACTCTGACTCAGAGTAAACATTGCATGAGGACATGCAATCTCTTCAGTTGGGAGGGATGTTAGGACTCAGAATTGACCAATTTTGACCTTATATTTTTGCCATAATATTATCCTTTTCAGTCATAAGTTGTAAGCTTTGATTACATAATGACTTAATCACCCCAAGGTACGAAGTAACTTTCCGCATATCTATATGTTTAATTGTTTATTGCATATTCGTGAGTATCTTTATATTTATCTTTGGAAAAGCTGACAAAGTTTCCAAGTAATTGTCTTAAGCCTGCAGGAATTATAATTTATAGTTGTTGTAACACCAGAAACAACAACTACGCAGTTGCCGCAACACCAGAAATAGAAACTACGCAGTTGCTGCAACACCAGAAGTAGCAACTACGTAGTTTCTACAGTCAGCAACAGCAACCATCTAAAGCGGGCTATTTTGAAACAGCTGGGAATAACAAACGGCAACTATCTGAAGAACGCTGACGCGACATGATCAATCAGCTGTCTAAAGTGGGTAGAACACGGTTACACTTGCTTAAATCAGGAACAGCATGGGGAAACGGCAAAGGAATGCGAGAATCCCAAGAAGATGGTCGAAGTCGGTTACCAGCTGTGTAACAGCCAGAACCTAAGAAAGAATATATTATTAGACTATTGTAACAACATTCTGTAATTCTTATTTTTGATAGAGTGGGTTAACTGAATGAACTGTAATAATCTATTGCAATAGATGTCTCCTCTATAAAGAGGAGACATCTACATTAGAAGGGGCGGATTGTGGTCTGTAAGTGAGATTTTGAGAGACATCAGCAAGTCTGAACTTTATTGTACTTGAATCTTTTGGCAGATGAATAGAAGATTGTTCTGAGCACTTAATCTAGCCTTTGTGTTCTGGGGAATCTTGTGAGAGGGACTGGGCCCACCTTCCTCACAAGATTCACCCATTTACTTTTCTGTCAAGTGTGTAAGTGTGTGATAGTTTCTTTCTGATGATACTCTGTTTGGATTCTGTAGCATTACCACTGGTATTTCCATTTTGCTAGTACTCTGTTTCATTAATTGCTTGAAGTGGTGCAAGGATATTTCACCGGTGAATTAGAGTGCAGTGTGTATTAGCAATCTGGTTACAGGGGCAGTTGCTGAACATCCTCACCTGGAGGATAGGGTCCTGATCCTCTGCCAACAGAGCATCCATCACTTTGCTTTTCAGTTTCGTAATCTTAATTAATTACTTTCATTTTATCGGTACTGTGATAACTTAGCGTAAGAATCACGTATACTACAACTTTTAATGCTTTTAGAATTAAGTACATACAGTACGCGGTAGCCTTTGGAATAAAAAGACTTTCCCAGGTTGACAATTAATGTGGTACTTGATTGTTTAATAAATAAACAATCCAACTAGCCAACAAAGATTTTGAAAAAGTTACCACAATGTTAAGAAGGAATTTTTTTTGGGATGGACTTAAATCTAATATTCAAAAGTTTTTGCTGGAATGTTTGGTTTGCCAACAAAATAAAGTTGCAACAATTAATACCCCAGGCCTATTACAACCTTTATCAATTCTAAGTCAATGTTGGGAGGAGGTTCCAATGGGTTTTATCACAAGTTTACCCAAGTCCGAAGGAAAGAGTGTCATCATGGTGATAGTTTATAGACTTATCAAGTATGCTCACTTTTTGTGCATTATCTCATCCCTTTAAAGCGAGTACAGTTTCTACTGTATTTATGGAAATAATTCAAAAGCTACATGGAAACCCAAATATTATTGTAAGTGACAGAGACCCCATTTTCACTGGAAATTTTTGGACAAAATTATTTTCTTGTTTGGGTACTCAGTTAGCTCATACCTCTTCTTATCATCCTCAATCTAATGGGAAATTTGAGATAGTTAACAAATGTTTGGAATGATATTTTCATTGCTTTGTATCTGATAAACAAACACAATGGGTCAAATCGTTGCCTCTGGATGAATGGTGGTATAACACTTCCTTCAATACCGCAACAAAAATGACCCCATTTATCACACATTATGGATATCATCCACCATCCATCACATCATATTTAAGAGAAACTTATATGGTTCAAGCAGTGGAAGATCACATCGAGAATCAACAACAAGTTCTCCAACTCTTAGAGGATAGCCTCACTTTGGTGCAAAATAGAACGGAATAACATGCAGATCAACATCGCAGTGAAAGAAGTTTTGACGTAGGTGACTGGGTATTTCTACAACTACAACCATACAAACAAATGTCCCTCAAGAAATATAAGAAGGATAATAAATTATCACCAAAGTATTATGGTCCCTATAAGGCATTGCAAAATATTAGTACTATGGAATACAAATTGGAGATTCCTAGAGCTTCTCGAGTGCACCCAATTTTCCATGTTTCATGCTTAAATAAGGTTATAGGTGACAAGCTCCTAGTTCAAACAATATTTCCATAAATTGATGAGGAAGGAAAAATCATATTGGAACCTAAAGCAGTCACAGAAACAAGAACTCAACAACTACAAAATCAATCAATTTCAAAGTATCTCATTAAGTGGAAGAAGTTACTTGCTGAAGATTCCACGTGGGAGGATGGGAATTTTATGTAGAAGCATCCAGAACTAGTCAAGCATTGAGGACAACAATTTTTTGAAGGAGAGGGGCATGTTAGGTCCCTCTAATACTAGTGTATTCCCTTATTAGTATTGTCATTGTATCCCCTTATTGTTATTGTTGTGCCCATGTTGTCCCCATGTTGTCCCCATATTGTTATTATTGTGCTCCATAGAAGCCCACTATTGTTATTGTTGTGCCCTTACATTATTATTATTATGTCATTTTTGACTATATTGTGACCCCTTAGACTCCTATATATAGAAACGAGGTATTGTCATTTGTATCATCCAAGAATTGTTCATTTGTGTAATGTAAAGGAGGTTTCCCCCTCGAAGAGGCTGATTTTGAAATCGTTGACCTATATTTTCTTATATTTTGTGAGTTGGTTGCATAATAGAGGTGATGCCTCCAAAGTTGCTACTTCATGAAGATGTATCACCTATTAGAATTCCTCGAAGGATCTAGGAAAATTGATCCACATCTTGTTCCTTTTTCATTTGAAGGATTCTTCAAGAAATCGTTTGACAAGATCTCATTCTCCCTTGTCTTTCTTTTCTTCTACCATGGGAGGTCGTTGCAGTCAATGAGGATGACCTTACAAAGGCTCAAGTAGTTCGAGTCCCAACCCCTTATTCCCTAACCCTGTTGGGGACATGCAAATAAAAATTGATAAACAATAGACTGTTATAATGCCACTGATATGAATTTATGAAGGAAACGAAATGAAATATAGATTTATAACCAAAACAATGAGTTACAATGAAACTTGAATTTAATTAATAAATGGAAAATGTTGAAACTAAATACATGTGAATTAAACCAAAACCAACTCGAATGGTGTTATCTTATGTTTGAGAAGAGATGTGATGGTTGCACACTTTCTTAAACTGTGTTACAATGTGGCTTGAAGGGTTTTTTATCATGAAAAAGAAATGTGAAACCCTAAACATCCAAAACATTAACCCTATGAGATGAAACACTAAAGGCTTATGGGCCTTAATGTGTAAGTTAGAATGTATACTTCCTGGGGTTATAACGTTTGCATAAAATCTCCAATTGGCATGCACAAGAGCCTATTGGAAATGTCTATGCAAGGCGAATAGTTTATGAATACCGAGATAGTCGATGACTACTAGTGGTATATTTTCCAAAAACATGTCGTTTAAGGCCTCAAAAAGACTACAAAATTTCATGACCTAAAAACTATCAAAGATAGAAAATTTCTAAAATAGAAAAATTATGCTACAAGCCAATGTAATAGGTGGTTCACCTACAATATCTACCTAGATAAATCCTCCTCCCTTATGAATAAATGGTACCAATTGTGTCAATTTCCCTCATAAGATGGGGAAATTTCTATTGAATTCGGTACCTAGTGAACCACATGCCTAGGTGAAGAAATTTCCCCACTTTAACCACTCAATAGAGCTATGAAGAGTTATGTTGTAGCCATGATGAACATATGGAAGGACATCATCCTATGTAGGTGGATGTGGGACTTGGACGTGTAGATTCACCTTTGTAGGTGAGGTGAATATATGTGTAGACCCTTCTATAAGTTGTTCCAACTTCTTGTGTCCTATAGAGAGAGTTTGTATTAAAGATGTGGTGGTTGTAGTGACTTGTTGTTCACCTTTTGACTGGAGAATGGAGAGGAAAAAATTGGAAGTATGAGAGACTATCTTATTGAATTGTTTTGCTAATATTGAGACTCATAAATAACATAGTCTCTCATACTTCCAATTTTTTGAAGACTCATAAATAACATAAATAACAAGTTTGAGACTCATAAATAACATAACATTTCCAAATATAAGGTTGTCCTTAAAGAATGTCACAAAATTCGATTGGTGCAAAAACAAACAATAAATTGTCTCTAAACGGCTTCATGTTTTATGATAAATGACACTACTAGCTAACACAAATATCGCATCCATGGCTAAACCAAACAATGGTGTATGGTTGGGGGTGTGACACTAGTGGAAGCTACTATCTCTTTATGAACTTAGCTAAGATCAAGTTATTTTGGCTCCCATTATTAACAATAAAAATTTAGTGGTCTCCCCTTCACTCACATCTGTGAATGGAAGAGGTGCTCCCCTCGTCAGGATCCCGTGACTCTTTCGATTGGATCTTCATAGTTGTGAGAGTAAAATTTGGTTTTGCATTGCTGATCAACTTTATTTGATCATATTTAGAATCAAAATCTGAGGCAAAGTTTGTTTGTTTCTCTTTAAGATCTGCTAGTTATGATTGTTTCCAGCGATATTCATTAGTGTCGTATAAGGCAATTTTGTGTAGTGTTCACCACTTCTTACTATCTTCCTTTGAATTTACACTATCCTTTCTAACCAGTGACCTGGGTTGGTTGCCTTGGGGTTGGATTTCATTTCTTTTTCATTTATTCCATGAGTTATGGTTTTCGTTACGCTATTTGTGCTATGAAGAATTCACAAATCCAAAGTATCAATTCATTTATTCAAATTTTTGATCAATTTTGATAGCATATCAGTATGTTTCACCAAGTGAGGAGATGCAGGTGAGATTCATTTATATCTAGATATATCTATGCAGATAATTGTGGTACTTGAGCACCAAGTGTCACTCAGAGTCTTTGGTACCCAACTTGGTGTGCAAGTCGTGAAAAATATTTGTGAAGTTTGGCATGGCTTGGTCCCTCTCCCGTCGTACTATAGTCCATGTCATGTAATAATCTTTGTAGCTTCCAATAGGGTAATATTTTTCCTTAGAAACATCATAAGAGATTCTGAAATGGGTGTGACTAAAAATAATACAGATTCATCCATGGCCCTTTTCTCACAGTAAGTTCCTTTCTAATCCTTAACATGAGCGAGGGGGATTAAGGAGCATAAAGGAAATATTTTCTCTATCAAAACAATTATGGACCAAAAAATACCCTTATAGTAAATTTAACCATTTGTCTAGAGCATATACATCTATTTGGCCTTTAAAAATAGGAATATCAAAATTAACTATTACCTTAAAGGGGATGACACCTCTAAAGTGGTCACTTAATGAAGATGCATCACCTATTGTCATTCATGAAGGATCTTGGAAAATTATCGATCATCTCATTCCTTTTTCACTCAAGGGATTCTTCAAGAAAATGTTTGATAGGATCTCCCACTCCATTGTCTTTCCTTGCTTTCATTGTCAGAGTCCATCATGGTTAGCAATGCCGGTCTTCCAAAGGCTCGAGAATTTAAGGTCCCAACATTGTATACCTAAACCACGCTTAGGACATGCCCAAAGAAGAAGATAAAGAGTAGAATTATTTGATACCAATAATTTAAATTTATGAAGGAAATGAAATGAAATATGGATTTATAAACAAAACATAGAGATACAATGAAACTTGACTTTAGTTAATAAATGAAACATGCTAAAACTATATACATGTAGAAGGTTAGCTTATCTCTGGGAAGAAACGTGATGGATACACATATTCTTTCACCATGTTAAAATGAGGCTTGGAGGATGTTTTATCATGAAGAAGCAATGTGAAATCCTAAACATAGAAAAACTAACCCTAGAAGATGAAACACCAAAAGGTTATGGGCCCTGATGGGTTAAGTTGGAACATCAACTTCTCAGGGTTGTAACATTGGCATAGGCTATTTGTTTGACGTGCATGATATCCCATTAGAGATTTTATCCAAGAAGTTAATTTTCAAACTACTAATCACATCCATTGGGTTGTTTCCCAAAAAAACATTGTTTATGGCCTCAAAATGGCTCTGGAAGTTTAATACTTAAAACTTTCCAAAAATAGAAAACTACCATAATAGGATAATTATTCTATGAT
Source organism: Pinus taeda (assembly GCA_000404065.3). Taxonomy (NCBI): domain Eukaryota; kingdom Viridiplantae; phylum Streptophyta; class Pinopsida; order Pinales; family Pinaceae; genus Pinus; species Pinus taeda. The sequence goes on along the minus strand of APFE030454843.1, from coordinate 11,424 downwards.
CTAGGGGAATAGGTGGGTGGCCACCAATATCAACCTACATCAACCCCCCACCCTATAAAGAAACAATCCCCATTGCATCAAGTTCCCTCTCTAGATGGGGAAATTTACGTTGAACTTGGTTCTTGCTGAACTAGTTTCCTTGGTGAAGAAGTTGCCCCACTTTAACCATGCGATATATTTGCATGTTATTTTGGTGAGTAACTTTCATCTTGGTTTCCATAATGTGATTAGTTTTAGACTAGAACTTACATAGAACCTGATGTTGGTGATGCCATTGTTTGTACTTGGCATTTGATTTTTGTAGGACACCAAGAAACTATTGTTGGAAGTGTTGGAATCGCTCTATTTGTTTCAATGTGTGCATGGGAGAACTTGTTGGTGAGATGTATTTAGAAAAGTGACATCCATGGGGATTATAGGCTGGAATCGTGAACATGTTTGAAAGGATTTAATAGAGTTGTGAATAGCTATGTTGTAGCCATGATGAATATTATATGGAAGGATGTCATCCTAGATAGGTGGATGTGTGGCTTGGAAGTGTAGAGGCACCTTTGAAGGTGAGGTGAGTATATCTCTTAACCCTTGTGCAAGCTTTTCCGCTTGCTTGTGTTCTATAAAGAGAGATTGTACTAAATTAGTGGTGGTTTTAATGACTTTCTGTTTACCTTGTGACCAAAACATGGAGAGGAAAAACTTTGAAGTATGAGAGACCATCTTATTGCACTATTTTGATGAGATCAATGATATAATTGTAAAAATCACCTCTAGAATCTTCTAGAGATGATCCCCCATATTAATAATGAAATTATGTGGTCGAGACTCATAAACAACAAAAGGTTTCTACATATAAGGTTGTCCTAAAAGAACATCACAAATTTCAAGTGGATAAACATCACACAATACCTCATCTATGAAGGGCTTGATGTTATAGAACAAATGACATTGTTGGCTGAGATAAAAGTCTCGTCCATGGCTCAACCAACCAATGGTGTTTGTTTGGGTGTGGGGAACTATGGGAAACTTCAATATCTTGATGACCTCAACTAAGATCGGGTTCTTCTGGCTCTCACTTTCAATAATGAAATCTAGCAGGTTCCCCTTCACCCACATATGTGAATGGAATATGCACCCCCCCTCCTCAAGCTCCTATGACTCTTTTGGTTGGAACTTTGTTGTTGCGATGGTAACATTGGGTTCTGCATCAATAATCAAATTTATTTTATCCTATTCCGAATAAAAATATCTACTAGTGTCTATTTTTTCTCTTTAAGATCTACTGAAAATGATTATTTCAAGTGACATTCATCACTATTGTGTAAGGGGCTTTTGTGGATCCTACACTATTTCCCATTAACTTACTTTAAGTTTTCATTATCCTTTTTTTCTTGTGACCCGATTTGGTTGTCTTGTGGTTGACTTGATTTGATTTGTCATTTGTTCTGTTAGCGCTTGGAATTCACCTAGGCTGAGATAGACAAACTCTCAAGGCTACATCAAACCATTTCACCTCGTAGCTAGCCCTACGAGGTATGAGAAGGCTCTCTTGGGTTAGATTCGGTAGATCTTTCAATAT
>APFE030454840.1:69665-94683 GCA_000404065.3 Pinus taeda | reverse complement strand
TCAATTCAAACTTTATATCTAGCTTAAGCAAAGGAGTTTTACCACGTTCCATTGGATAATTTGGAGGTGTTTTTGAAAGGGTATAAGAGGTAGAAGATGAGAATGAAGATGAGGACGAGGATGGAGGTGAAGGTGGTGGTTTGTCACCATTCCCTTGATTCCCTTTTGGAGTCTTGTCTCCTTTTCCTCCATCAGACTCCTTTTGGAGGTTTTGATCTCTCTCCATACAACCTTGCATCCCTCTCTTCATAAAGAACCTTTATCATTTCAGACATCTCAAAGAATGATTTTCTGAAAATTCTTTCATCTTCAAACATCCCTTTAGGACCTTCTTCATGTGCCATGACTATTGAAGCTTGAGGTGTGTTTTTTTCTCCTTGAAACAATTTGAGATCTTGGCTCCACAAGTTGTCCTTCTCCTCTTGTAAGATTCAACCTTGTAAGCATCAGAAAAACACTAACAAACAAATCAAACCTTCACAATAAATTGATGTTCTGATACCAAAATGATCTGTAATTGAAAACTGAAGGTGATATACAAATTGCAAGTGAAATTTTATATGTGTTTTGGGTAATGGATCAATTTACTAAACACATAAACAAGTGATTTTTAGCCAAATTTTATAGCCAAACAAATACAAATAACCATATCTAAAACACATAACACAAAACATGATAAAGGAGTTCACCCCTCTCCTGGGATACATCTCCTGGTCTAGCTTCCAATGTAGGGCCTCTTTCATTAGGCTCAAAAATTTGTGTTTACATGAATTTTCAGTGCTTAGAATGCAAAACAAATATCTCCAATGGATCCAGAACTATCAAAAACGCCCATCTGGGTTATTTATTCAATTCGACCCAAACCTGGCTTGAGCACCCCAAACCTGGAACTGACGCGCAAATCTAGCTTACAATCTCGCCTGACAGATGAATTTGTCGAACAGTTAAACTGTCCATTAACCCCCACTTCTGAAAATTTCAGTCATATGGGGGCCATGTGCCAAGGAGACGAGGCTAACCTCCTGCCCCTGCTGGTCGGTTCCCCAACTGCTTGATGTTGTCATATTACGTCGCATAAAACCCACATATGGTGCCAAATTCCACATTGGGTGCTTAATCATCTGAGTGCTCCCTGGTTTTTGGTGGTGTGGTCATGTAATAGGCCATGTGGCCTGGGGCTGGTCCCCTAGGGGTTTCCCCCCTTAACCTTCACGCTCTCAGTCTTGTAGAGGATCATGTGACCCCAAGGCTAGCCCCTTTAACCTTCTCCACCTGCGGTTCTGAGTTGGGCTCCCAGTGTAATGTTTACGGTAGTGCTAGACCACAGGGTTGGGGCTAATCCATATCCCTTGGTCCCGCCCCTAGATCCTCGTGGGTGCAGTGACCAAGTTTGGGGCTTAGTCCTGACCATAGTTCCAAATGCACCATTTTTACACCTTAAATAAAGCCCACCGACATATGTTATTAAGAAACAAAGCTTGGTGCATTGGTTAAGGCCTTTGGTTGCTTCGTGGTAGGTCGCATGTTTAATTCCAGTGGGGTGCTTCAGCCCTCACCCAAAAATTTAATGTGTTGTCTGAAGGCCACATGGCAGCCAACCATTGGGCCATGTGGCCCTCTAACTGTAGAATTTTGTATAATTTTTCCTACAAATCAGCTAGCTTTGATACCATGTAGAACTTTTTCTACAAATCAGCTAGCTCTGATACCATGTAGAAATTTCCCACCTGTAGATCAACCTGGTACTGCAATGTACTAAAGCAAAACACTTGATCTACTTCTACAAACAATTTAGCGGAAGCTTAATCAACCATGAGCATCATCAATAAGAACACATATAACTGATAAGAAGGAATCAATCACACATAACATAGAAGAATTTACCTGGGGAAAGCTCCTGCCTAAAACTCCATCTCTGTATTATCATACAAGTGGAAATATAGTTCGAATTACACAAAGCCTTAGCTCGGAAGCTATCCAGCTCTTAGTAAAATCCCTCTACTACTCATAGACAGTTAAAGGCTTCTCACAAACCTTCTCCTCTTCCCTCCAAGCCTCCTATTTCCTTGTGCAGTTTCCTTGGGGTCCAGTGATGTCACATGTGTGAATTGGCCTCTTCACACACTTACTAACCTCTGATCTAACTGCACAAACCTGAAGGAGATAAATCCTCATCATGGATGAGCTTCCTTTATAGGAAAAATATTCATCCAACTGATAGTACACTGTCCATTCTCTGATCTCAACTAGGTCTTTGTCTGAACTACCATGCATCAGTTATCCATGAGAGAATAATCAGTTATTTGAAAATAACAATTGTCACATGCATGCAAGCATTAACAAACTGTATCTCATTAATTTAACAACTTATTAAATTAATCTAACTGAACTTGACTAAGTTAAACTAAGTCAACTAATCCTCTCAATATAGAACTCATCCTTAATTCCTCACCAGCTGGAGCAAATCAAGGACACATTCCCCAATCAGTTAGGGTAGAATTTATATTGCCATGTTCTCACAAACCAAGACTTTCCTCAAGTCTGATTTCCCAAACTAATAACTCATGGAGAATTAATTAATTAATATTCAAACTGCTGGTAAGACCAAATTCAAATTTTACTTCCTATTTTAGACCAGGGACTGTCTAAAAATAGGAATCCAACTTGAACTGCTAAAAATAGAACTTCTATTTTTAGCACTTCCATTTTTCATTCCCTTTTGCCCAATCCAGCATTGATGCCCAAACTACTATTTTTAACACTTCTATTTTTAGCAATTTCTTGTTGCCAATTTTCAACACTAACATTGGTCCATATAAATGAACCCTCAACCAATCAAATTACGCCTTCACGAACCAATAAACAAGTGACACTTGTCATCATACCATTGGCCGAATTGTACATAGTCATCTGCCTAGTCACCTGCCTAGTCAGTGTACAAACTGCTAATTGGGCGTACCTACAACCCAAATTCTAAAATTTTAGTTGTTTGGCAATTTGATTGAAACATGATATCGGGACATTGGATTTAGATCGTCGAGATCTATGTAATTGTACAGGTTTCGAGCATTTTTTAGCACTTTGAATTTTGAGTACTAAATTGATCCCTTGGATCAGTTGGAAACAGAAATAGGACTGAAGTTGGCTTTGATGCTATCAGGGGTTTACGTGGAGCTCATACTTTATCATTTCCTCTACTTCAACATTTTTACGATAAAAGTATTTTTATTTTCTCACATATTATTTCCTTCCGGGCTCTTTATCCTAATATTTAGTCTTGGGTTAGGGAAAAATACATTGATCTATTTGGCTGCCGAGCTAAAGAGTGGGATCTAAATATTAGGCAGGTTCAGACCACTGGGATTTGTATTCCGGACGAGATGGACAGGATGAACTTGGTTGGAAATATGAGTAAGAGTCAGAGATGTCAATGAATTATATAACTACATTTCCAAACCTTCTCCTTCAGTTTAGGATCATATTTGGCTACAAAAGTCTTGGAAATGGGAGTTTCCACTGAAACGTAAATGTTTTGGTTGGCTGGACTTGCATAATAAAATCCTCACTTGGGAGAACCTCTCTTGTAGAGGATTTATCACACCCATTATTGGTCCTCTTTGTATGCATCATTCGGAGGATGTGACACACCTATTTCTGAGGTGCCCATTTGCTATTGAAGTATGGAACTTTGTCTTACATACCTTATAGATTGAGGAGGAATGGAACAACGATTCATTGGAGTCTAGTATCAAACTATGGTTTGAGACACAAATTGAGTTTTGTACCCTACCCATTTATATCATTTGGGGCATTTGGCACTGTAGGAACCGTAAGATATTTGAGCAAAAAAGGGTAGAAATAAGGCATACATTGTTGGGGATTGTGGCATATTTCTCATAAATAGGTCCTAGGAAAAATGCTCATAAACTAAGGAAGATTAAAAGACACGATGTGTGGAAACAAATTTCGATCGGATCTTTTGATGATGCATGTTCCAATAGTCAATCTGGATGTGGTGTTCTCATAGTCACCATGCGTGGTTGCTATTACTGTTTCTGGTGGGAAGGAGGCAGGGGTACCGACAATAGGGCGTAAATAATTGCATTATGGGGTGTGCTCTTCACTGTAACCTGGCTCAACATCAGCCATTACAGGTCTTCGGAGATTCTAAAGGTTCCATAGACTGGGTCAAGGGGCTCTCCCGATTTCACCCTCCCTTATTGACAAATTGGATGAAGCACATTCGTACTTTAGAGAGGAACTTCCAACACATCTCCTTCAACCACATCTATAGGGAGCATAACCACATCACATATATGCTTTTGAAATGAAGAGTAGTATCAGCTCTTTGGGTCATCCACTATGCGGCTTACAATCAAGTCTCTAGGACTAACTCTAGTAATATAATTTCCTCTTAGTTTTTGTTGTATTCCTTTTTGTATTACTGTTTGAACGATAGATTTTTGGTCCTCTATTCCTTTCTATTAGTTTCATCTACACTACACATGTTTGAACCACAATGTTTTTTTTTATATAATTAGAATTACATGTTTTGTAGGGCAAAGTATGTTTTAAACAAAGAACAATCTATGTAATCCGTAAGAAAATACAACTTTTTTTCTTCTGAAAATATATATCTATATATATATATATATATATATAAACGTGTCCTGATCTCTCTCGCCACTCACAATATAGCGGTTGAGGAAATTGAAACAATTTCATCATGCTGCGATAATGTACATTTATACTAGGTTGTTGATCCTGCATTTCCACCAGGATGTTGATAGTGTTTATTTCCACGAGGTTGTTTAAAACATTAGTAATGTGGCCCAAATAAAGGAAACTTAGAAGATAACAGTGTTGTTTGGTCTAGCAAAACTGGTAATGTATTGAAATTATATTTCACCATTATGGTGCTCAAATATAACGTGCTCAAATATTGCTCAGCCTAGTCTCTATATGTATTACTCAACTCCTTATGTATTGTTTGGCTTAGAATTGTTTGCATTGCTTTACGTGTATTACTCATGTCAGCTCGATTCATTATGTGTTGCTTCCCTGGTTCTGTGTCATCCAACTCAGTGAGACCACCCATCCTAATGGTTTTCATATTAATTTTTGTTAATTTGCTAAATAGTTTATTCGATCGTAATAATTTTGTAGTTTCAATGACATTAATAGAGATATATTTGGGATATTTTCTCTGAAAATCGTAAATAATGGAAATTTTCCAAATATACATCGATGGTGGTTTAACATTAAGAATCCTTTCAGGAATTGTTTTAACGTGAATGTTTATGTTGAACAACTTTTTGATTTTTTTTTTAATATGACAATATTCAATTTTGAATGAAAACGTTAACGTAGAAAAATCTTCTCAAATCGGAAAAAAATATGGAAAAAATCAATTTATGTATGTGTGATGTCATGACATAAATTCTTTATAGTGATAGTGGTGTTCGAGGTAGTGATAAATTCTTTAGTGTATACTGTTTTTGAAGTTATTTAACATACTAGGCTAGTTTATACATCTTCAATAAGGGCACAAACACTTTTTTTTAATTAATCTGCAAAATATTTGCCAGTACCCGAAAATTTGTAGTAACTGTGTTTTCCATTCCCATCCCCATTCCATCCCCTCCCCATGAGAAAACTCAGAGCCATTGTCTTAGCATAACCTACATGAACATTTTTCTGAATACAAACAAATGAAGGTAAAACATTTAATGAATAATATGTTCATGTATCAATAAGACTAAGTAACTAGTAGTGATCATGAAAGTATGGATTATTTTGAATACCAACCAAGGAAAGTAAAAGCATTTAATACATTTTATCAACCATATGTTCATGTATGAATGAGGCTAAATAATTATTAATGATCATGAAACTAAATATTTTTTTTAAACTATAAATTTTAATATTATTTAGAAAAAAAATACAATAAAAAATATTACATATATATAGAAGATGAAATATTATATTTTTTCAATTATTTAAAATAAATGATTTACAATTTACAATTTGAAATAAACAAAACTGTTTAAAAAAAAATTTGATATAAAAATATCTAATATATTTGAAAAAAAAATCTAGATAATAAAAATTATAAACAATACATAGATTACAATCAAGAATTTTTTTGAGAAAAACCCAAAAGAAATTAAAATCAAGAAATTTTTTGGGAAAAACCCAAAAGAAATTAAAGAGAATCATAATTACATCCTTACCAATTTTCCTCCTATTCACTTAGTTGAAACCTGTTAAGAAACCTGTTAAGGTTTTGAATTTCTAACATCCAATAATAAATTACATTTTCACTTTCATTTAGTATAAACGTGTGTGAGGTTATAAAATATATTTAAACTTTTTATTGGTTTTTTTTTCATTTATATGTAGTAAACAATGAATTAACAATTTTAAACCATTTTAGGTTATATATTTTAAATGGTCAGGTTTTTTTTTTAAAATTGGAAAATTTTGAAATTCCAAAAAAATTCCACATAAAAAAAATTAAATATTAAAATTCAAAAACATCTCACACACAAACACATAAATTAATAATTTCATACCAATATTAAATAATTTTGATATTAATTATATATTATAAATTAAAAATTTTCTGAAGGTTGTAAAAGCAAATTATATAAAGCTTCAAAAAGATTTATCCACATGTTTTTAACTTTTACTAACAATGCATCTATTTTATTGAAACATCTATTTTTAATAATGCATCTATTTTATTGAAACATCTATTTTTAATAAGATTCCTTAGTGATTTAGGGTTTAATAATATTTTGGCTGTATTTTAGTTTTACTAGATATATTTTTCAATATATTTAACGTTAGGATTGATTAAGTATATTAATTTTTATGAAGTATCTTTAACTTGTTCAATTTTCACGGGTGGATTTGGATTTTATAGGTTATCGGTGCATCTTTTTGGTCGGATCTTACTATAACGTTATTTTTTTAATATAACCCTTCATTTTTTGTGAGGCACATTCGTTCCTTCCTGTACGCATGAATTTCCTTGCCTTTGAAACCTTCTTTATATCTATTTTTATTCCAATTTTTGTAAAGAAAAGAGAATAAGATTTTCGAGTGATTTAGGGTTTAATAATATTTTGATGGTGGATTAGTATTTATGAAGTATATTAATTTTTATAAAATATTTTTAAATAGTTTAATTTTTACGGTGAATTTTATAATTTATTGGCGTATCTTTTCATAATTTATTAGTCAAATCTTATTATAACAATATTTTTTTGAGCATAACTCTTCATTTTTTGTGTGGCACATTCATTTCTTCATCTACATGAATTTCCTTGGTTTTGAAACCTTCTTTATAACTTGCACATAGTTCTCAATCACATGGTTTTGCATCCCATCGATCAAACATTGTGAATATCAAATTGTTTCAAAGAACTTTGTTCTAAAATTATTGTTCAACTCACTTGAAATAGAAAACATGACCAACATATGATCAAATTAATACACGATTAGATGCATACATGTAGGCATAACATTTTGTAAGTATATGATAACTTATAAAAGGTTATCAATAGGACTTGCTCATGTAGCGTTTTAATGTATTTTTATTCCTAAAGGGTGTGAAAGTTGGTGTTATGTTTGTTGAGATTTTCGGTTTTAATAAATTGGGTAAAAATTTCATGTAGGTGATAGCAATAGGATTTGTTGTTATATTAGCTCTATTTTGTTGGGAAAGAGTTAATGCATCCTATATTTGTTGTGAGAGAATTTATGAGTCAGTTTTATTCTCTTCTATAAAAATATGCCCGTACAGGATATTTGGTATGAGGTAGAGAGTGTGAGGAAATAAATTATTTGTAATCTCCTGATTAATAATAAGATTGTTGATACCCGGATGCGGGTGTTTGTCAGGAGAGTACTTGATATTATTGTTGGCCACGCGGGGGTGCGATGGGCAGCTGGTTCCTCAACAATCGAGGCAGCATTAATGCATGCCCTTAAACGCCTGCCGCCAAAGGGCATAAACATTCATCTACCCTCTTCAATGAAGCGCTCGCCGGACTCTGCTATCCTGTACGTGATGAAGGCAATGGAGCTATCATTTAATCGAAAGGCCCAGTCTTACCAGAACCGGAACAAAACATTCGAGGTCGGTATCTGGCATGAAATCTCACCTGCTGGAAGTCTCAGGGTGGTGAAGCAGAGTTTTATTGTCCCCGCGTTCGGTGTAATGGTGCGCAGTAGAGGAGTACCTCGCCGCGGAGGGAGATCAGGCATTCACACTGCTCTCGACGGCGAGGAGATGAACTCATTCGCTCCCAGGGAGGCCATGGCAAATTCTTCAACCAGCTCAGAGCAGGAATTTCTGCTTCTGCCGGATTCCTACCAGCCAATCCGTCTGAGAATTCCTGGAAGGCTCCTGCGCTCAGATGTCATACTGAATCTATCGATTTACCTCTCGGAGGCGGCCCCTGAAGACAATCCGTCCTCTTCCCAAGCCCCTGCAGACGTCCAGTCCAGCGAAATGTTGTTGGGAGATATGAATGGGAGGGTATACCATATGGCCCGTCCCCTTACTGCTGTCGCACCGGCTGGTCAGCCTCCGCAGGCCCTAGTCCAGGAGAATTTGGGTTCTGTTCCATCAGAGCCGGCAATTCTGCCTCTGGTTCACGAAATTCAGGATAGCGAAGAATGCCACAGCGCAATCCAGCCAGGCCCAGATGAACAGCTTCAGTGGGACGTGGAGATGGCTACCTGGCTTGACACATCTAGCCCGGAGCAGACGAAGCCACCGGAGCTGCCCAGTCACCCTTCTTGAGTTTCTTTGGTCGCTATTCTCAGGTTTTGGCTTAGTTTTCTCTATGTCTTTGTCGGTTAATAGTCTGGTTGCTCTTATTTCTATCCCTCTGCCTTCCCCTGAAGGTTTATCTCTCGTCAATACAGTGTCAATGTTAGTATCTACAGGCTCTATATATGTCTGGTTCTTATATGTCTGTTGTCTGGTTCTTATATGTCTGTTCTGGTTCTTATATGTCTGTTGTCCAAGAGTCTGGTCTCTGTATGTTTGTTGTCCAAGGATCACAAAAGGTCAATATCTTGTAATGGGGTCTCACTGGAAAGATAGTCTGTTTCAGCTGTTTTTGTTAGAGAGCTGGGCATGGCCCCTCTCGAATGATGTAACCTCTGTAAATATTTTCTTACTTTAATATAGATTAGACTTTACTTAGAAAAAAAAAAATAATAAGATTGTTGATGCCTCTGTTTGGTGGACGTAGCCCAAATTGGTTGGGTGAACCACGTTAAATTACTGTGTCATTTGTGTATGATTTTTATACTGTATTTGTCTTTTATTTTCCGCTGCACACTGTTTTTCTCTAACAATGCCAATACTCTATATATATATATATATATTATATTTTTTTTTTTTTATGTTTAATGTAGAATCACAATATATGTATTTTTCTTTTTTTTGTAATTTTCTAAAGGGAAAGGGAATAGGATTCACTGGTGATATAATTGTTGGACATTATTTTGGGTCAATATGTTTATTGTTCAATATATTTTATGTCACTATTTATGAGGCATATTAATTTTTATGAAGTGTATTTTAACATGTTTAGTATGACAATTAACATGTTTAATATAATAAATGTTGTTTGACACATTTTTTTTTTCATTATATAATATAAAATATTTACTTTGTTTCCCAGAAAATTGTTCATTTCCCATGGATCTAACTATTTGGAATTTTCTACCATTTGAGATTATTGCGCTTATATTTCATTGGATTCCTTTATCACTATTGATAAGATTTCAAATGATTTGTAAATAATGGATTTTTTTGTTGCAAAATCTTGGCTTCCTCACTGCTTGCAATCAATGTGGTAATGAAGAATTTGAGTTTATCTATCTTCTAGTTCATACTAACCATAATTGCCTTGTTGGATCCTACCTTAATGATGAAGGGCACATATCTTCCTTAATTTTTCCTTTTATTTATTATGGGTACATAATTCAATGTATAGTTGGATCAATGTTTATGTTCATTGTGCCTACAAGCTTTTCTCATTCAAAGAATTATTTCGTAGTTAGCCATTTTACAAAAACCTTTAGAAATTATCAATCTCTTTCTCTTGGAGCTGGGGGATTCTTCTCTCTTTTGGAAAAAGTTAGTCCACAGAAATATGATTGGGTTATGCTAAAACATATCTATGAAAACATGCATTCACATTTTTTATTTGCAAAAGCATTGACATGGTTTGGAAGAGGATGAAACTTCCTTATGGTGGAATAGCACCCCCAAAGGTGGCCATCTTTTATAAAGTAAAATCTTTTTAGTTATCTTTAGACCAAGATTATGATGATTACCCTACATATGGTTACACTATCTATTGGTTGGATCTGATAAGAAATGAGTGGGGTTTTTCATTTGTTTCTATCACTAACATACAATGTATGTCATTAGCATTATACAATAACCATCTTCTTTGTCTCATCAATAATGGTTCTACCTCTTTTTGGTCACTTGAACAAATTGACAATTTTCAATTTGGCTAAACTTGCAATGGACGAATCTTGGAGTATTTTAATCATTCGGGATTCATATGGAGATTGTTGAATACTATTTCTATGGATATTAATAGTAAATGCCTGGGTACTGATGCAAGGAAAATCTTTCTAAAGATCTATCTGCTTCTGCACCCTTTTCCTACTTTCAGAAGTGTGCTACAATATCCTCTGCATTCTTATTTAATCAACAAATATCTTCTCTCACAACAAACTACAATGTTGTTACAGACCCTCTCAGTAAACTACAATTCTATTACGAACTCTCACAACCAACTACAGTGTTGTTATCGGATCTCACAACAAATTACAATTTTGTTACAGATGCTCACAACAAACTATGGTGCTGTTACAGGATTCTCACATCAAAATACAGTGTTGTTACAAACTCTCACAACAAACTACGGTGTTGTTACAAGAAGAACACATTGTTTTTTTTCTTTCAATCATGTAGTCTATAAAAACACAGTTTAAATATCCCATCGTAACTCCTGAACGAAAGATCTTTTTGCGAAATCACTTGTTGATTACCAAATAGACCCTGCTCTGAACAAAACCCAGATTCTAGAATATTGAAATTCATCTTCCTTTGATCAGAAATCGATCCGCAAAATTGGTGATGGTTTTCTTTTACGAATTTTCTTTCTTATGTTCGCTGCTCTATATTCTCGAATCTGAAATATCAAATGACTCTTTCCAATACACAATCTTGGATGCAAAAGTACTAGATTAAAATATTAACTGAAATATGATTCTCCAAGTTCTCATTTAAATGTAAATAACAGAGAAAATATAGTGCAAGAATTCCTCATTCAACACAATAATTTAAAGACCAAATCAATTTCAATCTCCTGATATTAATATTATGGTTCATAAACCTTACAAACACATAAGAAAATAATTGTCTCACACACACTTATAAATTCAATTTTCTGCTACAAAAACCATTGGTCTAAGAAATGTTGTTCAATTAACTTCAACCTCACACCAAAATTTCCAGCACCCAAAAATGTTCCTCCTCTCTCCTTCGAAAACTCAAAATCCACTGCCCCCTCTAGACCTCTTTCTCGTTGATCTCATCTCCTTCTTTTTCTACTGCCAATCTGAGCTTATCCAACTATCACAACCAACTCCTACAAATCTATAATTAGTTCCTAGACTAATGCAACAACTTCTATTTTAATAAAACTACCCTTATCTCTAACTTATGACTCATTCAATTACTAACTACAAACAACAAATAGTCTTTCGAGTCATCCCATTTCTTCAGGGATATCATTAACTAACACCTAACAACTAAATAGATTCGCTATCTACGCTTGCTAATAAATAAACATTATTTTACATGAAATTTTATAATGGCCCCTAATTGGCTGACGTCTAGACCTTTAGGTCTAACTAGATACTTCGAGCTTGATCTTTGAGAGCCAATGCTCATGCATCAAACTCCCAAAGTTGAAAACATTCATGATCTCCTGATCATGTGATTTCATATGCTGACGAAAACCTCCAAGGTCCCAAACTTTTGTTTGTTGTTGTCCATAAGCTTCATTGTCTTCATCTCTCTTTGGCTGTAACCTTCCAGGGTTCCACACCTTATGCTATAGTGCTCCATTGTCTTTACCTTCATCATTCTTCACTCTCCATTCAACTTTACAGTGGACTACTTGCTTGGCTCTACTGTAGCTTTTCTTAGGTACTCGCATCAAATCCCATAGTTCATATATGGCCTCTTACATTTCAATCCTCTGCTGATAACAAATCTTGCTTTTATTACTCTGCCACTACATCTCATTACGCATTGTCCATTCATATTTAAACGGTTGATTACTTTCTTCAGCTTTTTCTGCTTCAGCTTCTACTATTACTCTTGAGATTGCTCAAGATATTACTGTAGATATTTTTGCCACCCAAAATTCCTGAATATCCTTGAAGATATCTCCCTCTGCAACATCTAATTTCTACTCCTTCTTTGCAAATTTACTTTCCAATGATTTAATGTTTTTGTTCCATGGGTTAAGTACTATCATGGAATCTTCCTTTTCCTCCTTCATTTCACTGTTCTCCTGTGCCAAATATTTTTTAGTCTTTGCAGCAGTATCTTCATCACAACCTGCAATAATACACCAATTATGAGAATTAAAAATATAAGGCCTCATTGCCTTTTCCTTCTCTGGCAACATCTCAATTTGATGTTCTGAGTTTTCCTCTAACTCCTTTGTTAGCACATCAGTATGTTGATTTAAATTCTCAAAAGAATTCACAAGATTGTCAGCTAGTCTCTCCTCCACATCATCCATTCCAAGGATGTTTCCTCACTCTGGTTCACAATAGTGAACTTCTTCTTCTTCAACTTCCACTTGCTGCTTCATATCTTCAGATTTACTGCCTATCATCTTCATGACTATATACTCATCCACCTTTTCTTCTCCGTTATCCAGTACATCAGAATCAACCAATTCATTAAGCATAATGTTTCACCATGTTTTCTCTATTTGCCAGCATTTTTGACAACTTCTTTTCCACATTTGTCATCCATGACAACTTCTTCATTCTCATTGAGCTCTAATTTTACAGTCTGGACACTTATTCTTTGGTTTTCTAGCCTTTTCTCCAAAAGACTTAACTTATGCCACAAATCTACCATCTCACTTGGAATTTCTCCCAAAAACTCTATACAACCCTCACTATCTTCTTCTTTGTCACAAATCCAATGTCTTGGTGACACTACTTCTTCAATATTCATCAGAATAAAAATTTGATTCTTCATTTGTGTGACAGCTTTAGATGTTTGTCCAACATTCTTTCTCTGGCCACTCAAGAAAACCAATTCCTCTTTGTCCTTATCAATAATAAGCTCCTCATCGTAAGAAATATCTAGCTCATCTCCATTGAAGATACTTCCTTCACTAAGCAAGGAATTTATAAACTCCTTATGCTACCATAACTCATATTGATCTTCATCTGAAAGAAAGTCATCATCATAATTTGCTTGGCAACTCTCAACCTCATTCAAGATAGCTCCAAAGGATGGTTTGTCTTCTCTAATACTTGCAATCACACATAACTTGTCAGTTTTAAAACCAACAGACCTCATGATCTCATTTGATGATTCAATTATCAAGTCCTCCTATTGTTCCAAGTCCTCCACATGACTTAGAAAATCTTCAATGGTCTTCTTCTCAGCCTCTTCAAGCCCTTCACTTGGTTGCTTGATATCCTCCTCCACTTCTTCTTGCTTTTAGCCATCATCATAAGCCAATATTGCTTTGCTCTTACATCTTACAATATGCTAAAAAGAAACACTTTTCCCGAACTGTGTATGGACATTTATATGAGACCTAACTATCCCATCTTCTTTCAGAACAGAGTTTAGATTATGCCTGTCTTCTTCCTCCTTGATGACAATGTTAGCAAATTGTCCTTCCTTGCATGTTCCACCTGCAAACATACACAAGTTATCAGATTTAACACCATAAGACCCCTTGGTCTCACTTGAAGTTTCAGCCTTCAAGTCTTCCTCTTGATACTCACTTATTTTGAGTAATTCTTCCTTTAGTCAAGCATTCATCATTTTCTCTTTCCTCCTTTGTAGCCTATGCCACCTTATCTTTCTTCTCATACGAAAACCACACCTCTAGTCTTTTTCATTCCTCTGTAACAATTCCATAAGTACTTCAAGATGGAATATTATCTCAACCTTCTCCCTCTCATATTCTTCATCAGTCAATTTCTTCCATATGCCATTTTCCTTGGTATCTTCTTTCTTCAATTTTCTTCTGATGTGGTCTTCATCAGAACCTCTGCTATGACTATCAGTAGTCATCTTCTTCTTCATCTCTATGAGTTCCTCACTTACTCACTATGAGCTTCACTAAGCCTCTACAACAACAAGTCCTCCCTACTGCCACTTACCTCACCAAGCTTTCCTCTGGACTTGGTCCTTTGGCAAGCATTGGTTCTCTGTCAAGAACCTCTTGAGCATTTCTCTTAACCCCTTCTAGGCTCACATGCACAACTCATCTATACTTTAGAACACAATTGTCCTCTTGTATTTCGATCATAACTGAAACATTAGGTTCTGGCCACACTCTCTCAAAAACACTTACTAGCTTCCTTCATCACGACTCTTAAGGATGTGATCTTCTTGCTGAGATGCTTCACTAATTATTGTTACCTACATATCAATGATATTTAAAACAAAGGCCATTCCAAGCTTTCAAAATCTTGTTGCTGCCAAATTTATATGGCCACTTTAAAATGCCTCTTCTAAGCTTCCTTATGAGAAAACTCTTGTCCTCTCTGTCCAACCTAGGTTCACTGCCACTTTTTTGCTTTTTTTCACTTTGTTCTTTAGAACACATACAACTTTCCATGTCTGTCTGCTACTATCAATCTTTACTCTGTCTTTAACTTGAAAAACTCAAACCAGAGTTAAATAAAACAATACCTGTATGATTTCACAAGCAGTCTCCATCCACTCTTCACATTCGAGTGAATCTCCATTTTCATCAAGAAAACAAACATTGTTGTGCTTTCTTTATGCTTCTGTAATCTATTCTTAAGAGTATCACTTACTCTCATCTTCTGTCAATTCTGTTTTAATTAAAAAGAGCTTTAACCTGGGCTCCGATACCAAATGATGCAGGGTAAATATTTCTAAATATATATCCTACTTCTGCACCATTTTCCTGCTTTTAGAAGTGTGCTACAACATCCTCTGCATTCTTATTTAATCAACAAATATTTTCTCTCACAACAAACTACAGTGTTGTTACAGACCCTCACAACAAACTACAATGTTGTTATGGTTCTCGTAGCCAACTACAGTGTTGTTACAGGCTCTCACAACAAACTACAATTTTGTTACAGACTCTCACAACAAACTACGGTGTTGTTACAAGACTCTCACAACAAACTACAGTGATGTTACAGACTCTCACAACAAACTATGATGTTGTTACCGGAAGAACACATTATTTTTTTTTTCAATCACGTCGTCTGTAAAAACATAGTTTAAATATCCCTTAATAACTCCAAAACGAAGAATCTTTTTGGGAAATCACTCACAAGTTTCCAAATAGACCCCGCTCTGAACAAAACCCAGATGCCAGAATTTCGAAATTCATCTTCTTTTGATCAGAAATCGACCTACAAAATTGGTGACGATTTTCTTTTACAAATTTTCTTTCTTTTGTTTGCTAGATACAGAGTGCTGTTTATTCTCGAATCTGAAATATCAAATGACTCTTTCCAATACACAATCTTGGATGCAAAAGTACTGGATTAAAATATTAACTGAAATATGATTCTCCAGGTTCTCATTTAAATGTAAATAACAGAGAAAATACAGTGCAAGAATTCCTCATTCAACACATCAATTTAAAGACCAAATCAATTTCATTCTCCTAATATTAATATTATGGTTCATAAACCTTACAAACACATAAGCAAATAACTGTCTCACACATACTTACAGATTCAATTTGCTGCTACAAAAACCACTGGTCTAAGAAATTTTGTTCAATTAACTTCAACCTCACACCAAAATTTCCAGCACCCAAAAATGTTCCTCCTCTCTCCTTCAAAAACTCAAAATCCACTACCCCCTCTGGACCTCTCTCTCGTTGATCTCATCTCCTTCTTTTTCTACTGCCAATCTGAGCTTATCCAACTCTCACAACCAACTCCTACAAACCTATAATTAGTTCCTAGACTAATGCAACAACTTCTATTTTAATAAAACTACCCTTATCTCTAACTTATGACTCATCCAACTACTAACTACGAACAACAAATACTCTTTCGAGTCATCCCATTTCTTCAGGGATATCATTAACTGACACCTAACAACTAAATAGATTCCCTATCTGCGCTTGCTAAGAAATAAACATTGTTTTACATGAAATTTTACAATGGCCCCTATTTGGCTGCCGTCTAGACCTTTAGGTCTGACTAGATACTTTAAGCTTGATCTTTGAGGCTTCAAATTTTTTTCTTTCGCACACTCTTATAGTTCTTATATTTGTTTCATCTTTTCAAACATATATTGAAGATCATTGTCATAACAATTTGGATTGTATAATAAAAAACATAGTCATGTCAATTTGTGATATGTTTATTGGAGATTACTCACATTCTTATGCCATCAGAAAGATGGAATAAAGCACTTCATGTTTCATTGTTTATTATTATGTTTCAAAATGGAAATATTTTCCCACTTATTCCAAATAAATATTCTATTGTGAACTGATGAGCCTCCCAAATAGGTACAATTCAAGGCCCATATGACCATCCTTTAGCACATTTTAACCTCTACTTTTGTGTTTGACACAGAGGCTTCACTGGGGGGAGAAATACCATATCACGTGCATTCATATTGGGGGATATAGATTGAGGAAAAAATGCATTAGATAAATTTTGAGCTCTGAAATGGGCCTCCTAAGGAACATTATAAAATAATAATGGAAATAATAAAATAATATTAGATTACATCATTAAATTTTAGAGGGATAAAATTAAAAGCTATTTTTTCAACTCATATTTTTTACTTATCTCCCTATGATTTTACTCAAGTTTTGAGTGGGGGTAATTGTTGGATGTAGAATTTAATTCCTCATCCAATGAGTACATGTGTTGCATGCTTTCGATGAACCTTCTTACAGAAAAAATGAGAAATACATGGAAAAACGTGATTGAAATCACATTTTCATGTATTTCTAATTTTTTTGTAGTAGCGACCATCAAAAGTATGCAACATGGGTATTACTTAGATGAGGGATTAAATTCCGCATCCAACGAGTGTTTCTGCTTGAAATTCGAGTAAAACCGTGGGGAGATAAGTTAAAAATACGTGTTGAAGAATTAGTTTTATATATATATATTTTATATATATATATATATATATATATATATATATATATATATATATATATAATATACACTTTTTTAATCCAAAATTGGTGAATCATCCCCCATGGATGACATCATCATCTTGAATCCTACTGGTTCTTATAAAGTTGAATTTGGTTGTATATTTTTGTTTTTAGGCTCATTTTTTACTTCAAAATTTCTCTAATGACATAATATATGGGGATATATAGGGGGTAAAGGGTTTTTATATTTACAGGTATAAAATATGGAGCTCAAAATTAACGAAAAAAATATAAAGGGGTATAAAACATATTAATGAAAGAATGGATATCTAAAATATCTTGTGAAAGTAGGGTTTATTTAAATTAGGGAGGTGTATTTGGTTCATATTGGTAGGGGGTTAAATAATGTGATTTTTAGAGGTATTTTCTGATATGTAGTCAAATTAAGGGCATTGTTTAATATGAAAAGGACACACATGATATGTCAAAGGTTCATTGAGTGAAGCCCTTGTGGAATTTTATGATATATTTTTCGAGCTATAATGTGTTCCTAGGAGGGTTAGGGAATATTTGTCATATCTTGTGGCCTAATGCATTAAATGTGTAGGACAAAGAGGATTTATTGTGAAGAACACGTAGGAGACCGGCAAGAGAATATTTAAGAGGCTTGTTCCTTTCATCAACCCATTAACAACTCAACTAGATCATGAGAAATTACTACTCCTTAGTGGTTGCGAATTCACTAAGAGACCATATCCACTTTTGTACAAGGTTTGGAGGGAAGCAACCCAGCCTTCAAGGAGGTTGCCCCTCACTTACTTTTGTACAAATAAGACAGCCTAGTAGCTCAGTAGGGATTCAAATTTCAGAGGCAAGACAATGATTATTTGATTAGCAGACTTCTACTTGTTATTTCCATTGTCATGTTATATGTGTGAACAATTTTGAGACTAATGAAAAGCATCATTTTGTTTCCAATATGAGTTTTCTTCAACGGAGCCTAGTTTCCTTGGTTTAGGGCCCAACCCAAGTACTCAAGCCCCTTCTTCTATACATTTCTTTATGCGTTTCTTTTGCATGCACTTAGTGTAGTTGTATTTCTTTCTACAGATATGGTTTAAAAGAGAAGCATTGTCTCTATAAGTTATTGAGTGATCTCCCTTAGGAAGCTTGGTTATGTACTCTATGTGGAGAAGGACCAAAAATAGTTTCTCTTTTATGCAATAGTTAGATTTTGTTCCAAATTCAACTCATCCTTTCACATGCATTTTTATTTTTGCAATTATTATTTTAGTAGTAATTTAATCGCTTTGTCTTTTGTTTGTTGAACATTTATTTTGTGTGCAAATTAAATCTACTGGTTCATAAAGAAGAGTAACACCATTTTCTATGTATGAGCACCATCTCCTTCAACCCTCCTCCTTCCATATCCTTTCATTTCTCCAAACTATCTACATACTAGAAATTACACCACCAAGCTACATGAGACTGCTAGTTTTATCCCCCCCACCTTCCACAAGTTGTTCTACTAAGTAGATATAAGCTTGGAAAGGTCTCTTTCACCCTTCCATAGTCGCCTACCACCTTCTCCAACCTTCAGACCGCTCCTAGAACCATCATATTTCTCTCAAATGAAATCCTATAGAAAAAAGGACATTTTGTAGAAATCTCATTGCATTACATAGAATTCTATAGAACACGCCTAGAATTGCCTTTAAAGCTTACTTTTTTCTTCCAAACACTCCACAACATCCCCTAAGCCTTGAAAACAAGAAGAGAAGATTAGAGACCATTTATATACCTTCATTTCATCGCTATAATCTCAATTTTGCAACTAGGGTAAATTGTGTTGGTTATGCGTTAAGTAGCATAAACATAGTTTTCCTTGATCACTTCTGAGCATTTGATGGTTTTTGCAAATAGAATAGAATTTAAATTGATTGCAATAGCATAGATTTTCTTTCATGAAAGATAGATTAGAGTCACTTTCATGGCATTTAATTTCATTCAACTAGCTTAAAGTTGCTTTCCTACTATTTACCTTCTGCAAAATTGATTAGGATTTCATTGCTAGCATTTTCTTTCATGCAAGTAGATTAAATGTTTATTTTATGCAATAGAACAAGTTATGCTTCAATCATATCTTTTCTTGCAAATTTAAGCTAGGTGGTTTTCCTTTATCGATCTTTCAGAGTGGTCTCTGCACATCTCAATTCACTTCATTGCTTTAGTGTGACTTAAGTAGAATCTTGTTTATTGTGCATATAACACTGACACCTCTTAAGTTTGTACGAACTACATATTGATAAATTAAAGTTGGTAGTTGTTGAGCCCTGAAACTACATATCTCCTACACACTCTCCCAGACTTTTTCCCCTCACCTGGACCTCATAAGCTATCAAAAATCATTGCATATTGATTCTAAAAGAGCATTGAAATGGTTTTCTAACTATGTTTTTGTGTTTGCTGTTTGAATTAGATTTTGCTCATGAGTTGTGGAATGCAGCCTCTTTCCGCAGCTGATTCAACTTTCTACAGCTGCTTTTGTTAAACTCTAGGTTGCAGGTATAATCAGGAAAAACAAGGCACGTGGGAAAGTTAGAAATGACCTAGACATGGATCAAGTCCTATTGGTTCAACCGGATTCATTAGGGAATGCCGTGGTCAACGGTGGTTAAATGGTGGTCCAACGAAGGAGTCCTACGACAACTGGACTCTGTTTTTAAACACATGAAGGATTCATGGCCGTTTCTAGATCCTTGGGGTCATGTTGACACCTGTAGGCTGCCCCACAATGTGAATCCAACAACCACTCTTGATAGATTGAATAATCTTGGCAACCAGTATGCTAAGCTTATGGATGTTGTCCTTTTATGTGTCTTCAGTTAAATATCTTTCATAGGAAAACAGTTATGAATTTTTGTTATAAATAATGTGTTTCCAAACGCATAGAGTTAGTCTTTGTTGATGTAATTTTGCTGTTATGTTTACTATGTTGTGACACTAGTCCCACTGTGTTAACGAGAGGAATATTCCTCTGTTTTGAAATATAAAGAAGACTCTATTTCTATATGACTGTGTGAGCACAATTTTAGACTGATAGCCTATTGACCAAGGCTGTGCAGAGGGCCCCTACATGCTGAGGTTTCGTTTTCCTTATTGCTGTAAAGTTTTATGCATTGTTTCCTTATTTCCATTGCACATATTTCATTTGCTATGGTATTAACATTTCATTTCTATATATGATTTTTCAGCTCTATATATTGTTGATAACACTGATCAGTGTGTGTGTGTTTCAGGATAGAGTAGGCCCGGGCATTTTCATACAATTTTTGCAATAACTAGTGACATGGGATTAGCCTCTATGCTGATTTTGCTTTTCTTAGTTTTTTTGATTCTAATTATGCTTTGATTTCAGTTTTATTTACTTGCTTTGTTAGTTAGTTTAAATATCAGATTGTTCATATCATTGACGTTATCTCCTGAAGCCATAGCTTAGACTACCTGGTGATATGATAATCACCCTATGAGTGACCTCAGTTGAAGATTTATTAAACAAAAGGTATTACAAACTCATGTGATGGTGTGTGTTCTGTGTTATTGAAACAACGGATCAATCAGATTGCCAATACACAGACAATTTAAAAGGAAAGACAACAGAGAAATACAGTAAGCAACACAAAGACACAAATAATTTTTAATATGGAGTTCACCCTATTCTCCAGGGCTACGTCTCCGGTCTAGCTTCAGTGATGGCCTTGTTTTATTTTGTCTTTAAGCAAAGAATTACAAATGCAGGGACTCAATATGAGTTCTCCTGACATCAGATTTTGCTTGGCAGGGCAGTTCTTGGATTCCCCAAGCCACTCAGAGTACACAGACTCTTGTTCTTCCTGCCAGCTCTATGACCTTTGGTCTATAGTGGAAAGAGCCAACTGTGATGCTCAAACCAGACAGATTCCTCTATGGGAAGGCTTGAATCTTCAAGCTCTCTGGTGCTCGATGTTGCCTGTGGTTAGCTCGGCCCTCTGTCTCCTCTGCTCGGCTTTTTTGTTCTCTGTGTTTAGTCCTCCACTCAAGGTTCACTGTTCACTGTCTCTTTGGTCGCTTGGACTCTTCTCTATTCTTCTCTCCATTCGACTGTCTCCGTTCATGGCTTTTAACCATTCGATCCCTTTGTTTGTTCAGTTCCTCTCCCGCCTGCGTTGATTCACCTTCTGCAGCTGCGCTTGGAGTTCCTTGTTCGGCATCAGCACAAACGCTCGAGAAGTGGCCACATGTCTCCATTTAATTGGTGCCAGCATGCTTCGTCGGCTCGTTTCTTCGGTTATGCCGTGGATACGTTCTTTCTCCACCGTGGCGGTCAAACAGATTCCAAATCCTTTTAAATCGCAACTTATTTCCCTATCGATTCCGCTTCTTTCTATCGGGTGCAATCTTAGCCATCCGATCTAGGCTCCTCCAAATCCAACGTCATACGCATGTCGAGCGTGGTTGACTTGCTTGACCATTAGTGCATGATCACGACGGTTTTTCTCTCACCTCCCCTGCCACGTGTCGATCGCTGAGTGGGATCACTCTGCTCCTATCCAAAACCTCTTACCATTCAAGGGGCCCCCGATCAATATCGCTGGTTTTCAAGAGCGTGGGTCTCGCCTTTGTCCTTTAGCACTTTTTGTTTTTCCACCTGCGGTTCTCCAGCTCCCAATGTGACCGAGTGCTTAAGGCTCCCCCATTTCGGCCCTGTTTTCCCAGCGAAGTGCGCGCATCAAAATCGCCTCCTTTTCCTGATCCGGGGCTCCTAGGGGCTGTTTTGACCTCCCGCGCAATCTCCATGGGCCTCGGTCAGCACGCTTTGACCGAGGTCCTCGTCGTTTTGTGCCGACTGCCATGGCCACTAGTTCATGGTGCTTTTGATGCAGTTTTGGATTTCATTAAAGATTTGTTTAAGTTGATTCAGTCAAATTTCTTGACAGTCTTTTGTGGATCCGATTTGGATCACGGCCTCCCTACTGAAAAAGCTTTTGGACCACCAAAAGTTGGTTTTCTTCAAGCATCGACTAAGTGAGGAAACTGTTGTCTCACTTGTCCAATCTCAATCCACTTCGCACTGCTCGGTTTCGAACCTTTAAGCCCAATCTTGAGGTATTCCACTTGTCCACTGCGCATCGTCCTCACCTTCTTGTCCAGTACTATATCTTCCTGCAACTAATTAAGATATTCAGGTAGCAGGTCGTCAACAGAAGGTAATTGACTCTGCTCTTCAGGGTCCTCAACCATTGAAGGTTTAAACAACCTCAAACAGTCTGCATTTACGACTGAGTAAATGTGCATGTAAGCTGGTAGCTCAAGGCGGAAGGCATTTTCACCAATCTTCTCAAGTATCCTGAAGGGTCCATACCTGATAGGTTTTAACTTTTTACCTTCACCTTGCATCCTGTCCTTGCTAATGTAAAGCTAGACTTGGTCTCCAACTTGAAAACTATGCTCCATCCGATGCTTATCATCCCTAGCCTTGTATTTGGCCTGGCTCTTTTCCAGTTGTTCCTGTACTGCTAGTGGATCTCCTGGATCTGTTCAATTAACCTAGTTGCCTTGTCCACATCACTGTGTCCATCAACCATGGTATCTTTACCAAAGACAAAATCCAAAGGAGACCTTGGTATGAAACCAAAACAGGTCTCAAAAGGAGATCTCTACGTAGAAGAGTGTTTGGATCTATTGTAAGCATGCTGCACATAGCACAAGTGCTCATCCCAAAGCTTAGGATGTTTGCTGCAATATCCTCTCAGTAGCTGGATCACCGTCCTGTTAACTACTTCTGTCTAGCCATCTGTTTGTGGATGAAAAGTTGTGCTTTTTTTTAATTTGGTGTCCATTAGTTCCCACAGACTTGACGAAAACTTCCCCACAAATTGGGTGTCTCGATCAGATACAATAGAAGTGGGTAATCCAAAATGAACCCATACATGTTCAAAGAATAACTTTGCAGTTTGTTCAGCTGTAATCTGTTTATTGCAGGGTATCAAAATACACATTTTGCTGAACCTATCCACAACAACATATAGATAATCATGACCTTTCCTAGATGTAGGCAGTCCTCCAACAAAATCCATGGAAATGCTTTCCCAAGGGTGAGAAGGAACTGGCAAGGGAGTGTACAAGCCTAGTTTCCTGTTGCTGGGATTGATTTTAGCACACATGGCACACCCCTTTACATATCTAGAAACCGTCTCACTCATTTTCGGCCAATAGCATAACCTTTGCATCTGTGCAGCTATTTTACTTACCCCAAAGTGACTTGATATCATAGAAGTGTGTGCTTCCCTAATTATCTTTGCTCTCTCAGTTTGTGGAATTCAGAGTTTCCCACAATGATATAAGAGTCGGTCCTTCACATGATAGTCCAATTCTTGTACTCTTTTGCCTTGACTCAAAGTTGCATATACATCTTTAAAGTCCATATCCTAAGCATACTGTTCTATGTAGCTTTTTATACCTGATGACTAAATGAAACTGTTGTAGAAAACCCATCCATTTGTAATGTCTTGATTGTTGCAACTTAGTTTGGGAGTGTAGATATTGAAGTGATTGATGATCAATGTGTATTACTGTCTCTTTGCCCATTAAGTAATGTTTCCACTTTTTCACACTCTCAACTAATGCATACAATTATTTATCATAGGTAGGATAGTTAACTACTGCAGGATTAAAAGTCTTAGAATGATAACATATGGGTTTACCGTGCTGTGTCAACACCGCTCCCATGGCATAGTCATTGGCATCAGTTTGGATCTCAAATGGTCTTTGTAGATCTGGCAGTGCTAGTACAGGTGCTGTACTAATTTTTTCTTTCAAGGTGTCAAAGGATTTCTGCTATTTGCCTCCCCACTGAAACACCTTGTTCAATCCCGTCAAAGCATGTAAGGGAGCTGTAATTGAGGAAAAATTTGAAATGAACTTCCTCCAATATTGTGTTGCTCCTAAGAAGCTTCTCACTTCTGTAGCAGACTTGGGGTTTAGGCTAGTTCACAATGACTACCACTTTAGAGGGATCTGTTTTCAATTCACCTCCCCCTACTATATGACCCAAATAATTTAGAGAGGTTTTTCCAAATTCACATTTGGAGAGTTTAACATAAAGTTTTTCTCTTCTCAAAATATCTAATGTCTGCTTAACATGCTTTAAATGTTCTTCCCACGTTTTACTAAAAATCAGAATGTCATCCAGATACATAATAACAAAATAATCAAGAAAAGGTCTGAGTACATCATTCATTAATCTCATGAAAGTAGCAGGGGCATTGGTCAAGCCAAAAGGCATAACCAACCATTCATACAATCCCTGCTTTGTTTTGAAAGCAGTCTTCCATGCATATTGCTCTGCAACTCTGACCTGATGGTATCCACTATGCAAATCCAGCTTGGTGAAATAAACAACTTCCTTCAATTGATCTAAAAGATCATCTACGCGAGGAAGGGGATAACGGTTTTTGATTGTTATCTTATTCAGTGCTCGGTAATCAATGCACATTCTCCATGAGCCATCTTTCTTTCTCACCAAAACGATTGGTGACCCA